>JAECUM010012970.1:0-84647 GCA_016617855.1 Megalonaias nervosa
AGAAGCATCACAACATGTTGCAATACCAGCTTGGTCAAGACATTTCCTTGTCCACCTTGTTCAGAGATATGCAGTTGGCCAGGCAGAGAATCAAAATAGAGGACTACTCAGTTTCACAAACTACTCTGGACCAGGTAGGCTGTTATCCTCCCTTTGTCTCACAGATTAGTCTAAATCAGGTGGGGTATCAGGTTCTCTCTATCTTAGAAACTATTCTAAAATTGGAGTTTATTTATCACTACTCAGAGACTACTCTAGACAAGGTGGGTTATTATCTACAGCTCATCTCATAGACTACTGTAGACAGTGTAGGTTGGTATCTACAGCCCATCTCACAGACTACTCTAGATAAGGTAGGTTGTTATTTACGGCCAATCTAAAAGACTACTCTAGACAAGGTAGGTTGTTAATTACAACCAATCTTATATACTACTCTTGACAGTGTAGGTTGTTATTTACAGCCAATCTAATAGACTACTCTGGACTAGTTGGGTTGCTATTTACAGCCAATCTCATAGACTGCTCTAGACTAGGTGGGTTGGTATTTACAGTCCATCTAATAGACTAGACTAGGTAGGTTGTTATCTTCTCATCTCTGACTACTCTAGACTAGGTGGGTTGTTATTTACAGCCTGTCTTAAAGACTACCGTAGACTAGGTTGGTTGTTATATGCAGAGCCCATCTCAGACTACTCTAGACAAAATGGGTTGTTACCTAAAGCCCATCTCAGAGTACTCTAGACTAGGTTGGTTGTTATCTGCAGCACATTTCATAAACTGTAGACTAGATGGGTTGTTAGCTAGAGCCCTTCACATAGGCTTCACTAGACATGGTGGGTTGCTATCTACAGTCTATTTCATAGACTATTCTAGACCCCATGTGTTGTGCTCTTCACTCACTCTCATAGAATATTCTAGATCAGGTAGGTTGGATGTCATCCACATTTAGTTTCACAGTCTACTCTAGACTAGACATGTTATATTCCCTTTTTGAAAAAAAGAGTCTGTAACACAGCAATTCAACATAGAGACCCAATCTTGCTGTCTAATCTAGACTGTGTAGGGTTTTTATTCTCTTCAGGGACATAGATTTAGCTTGGCAGTTACTCATCATTTAGGAACACACTACCTTCTCATCAATTTGTGCCCATATAATTCATGATAAGATCTATTGTTCCCATATATAGCACCCACTTTTCCCTTAAAATTAATATATATAGCACCCATTTTTCCTTAAAATTAAGATACATACATAGCACCCTTTTTTCTCTTAAAATTAAGATATATATAAAAAAAAACATTTTTCCCTTAAAATTTAATTTAAAAACCACAACCTTGAGATGACAGACTTTCTTTTGCAAAATTCTTATCACATTGAGACATCAGCACACACACAGACACACAAACAGACACACACACACACATAGCATCTAAATTTTACACATGCTGGGTATTTGTAGATATTGCTTGGAAGTGAGTTTATACTGGCAAGTGTTCTTAAGAAAAGGTTGTTATGAATTTACTTACTTAGTAACTCAGCCTGGCATAATTTTGAAAACTGTTGATAATTTTAAAATACTGTGACATCATGACCTATGTGGCAATTAACAGATTAATTATCTTCCAGCTATTTACTGGGTTGTAGGCTTGGACTAATTGCTTGTCAAAATCTCATAATGTTCACAACGTTCATGATTTTTGCCTTAGGCAAATCTGGTGACTAGTTTTTCAAAATTATAGTGATATGTTCAGGAATGAGTTGAAACTTCCAATAGAGTACTTTTCTTTTCTTTTCTTTCTTCTTTATGATCTGGGAGTAAATCCCTGGGATGGTGCTATTATTGACATGTGTTTACTCCATTGATTATTAGACACTGTACAGAGTAGAATTTTAGTGATTTGTTAACATGTTACATCAACAGTGTGAATAATATTGATATATTGAATTGCTAACTTGAGGAATAATTCAGTGCCAATATATTCATGAATTGGGTTTCATTGGTTTATTAGTGCAGATTAAGTTGTCATATTTGTATTTGATATCTGGATACATGTCAGATTCTAAAAGGGAAGCAAATTCTTCTTGACTGTTTCATGTGGATGTGAGTAGTGCCTATAAATTTGATTTACATCATTAGCTTTGAACCAGCTTTAATTAGTGCTCAGCACAAAAATATGAGAGCCCTATAGTTATCACCCTTCCATCTGCCCATCCATTCATCCTTCTTGAAACTACCACATCAACCCTTGCACGTGATTGAATGCATTTGGTTTGATGAAGTGCCTATTACATGTAGACATTTATCTTTATAGGTCTATTTTTGTCGAACTTAGTGGTCTTTTTCAGTCACTTTTAAATCTCTGCAACAGCAGATCAGTGTACCCAGGATAGATCAAGAATCATTCAACATATTCTAATTCAGTTTGGTGAGTGCATTGTGGCATGGATATAGATATGTGTTTTGCCTCATCAACTCCATTTTAGATAGAGTTGTTGCCCTTGAAAGTTAATTTTATATCTTCACATAAGATGCTGCTTATAACCAGCATAGATAAAAATCCATTCAACATAATCTGATGCAGTTTGATATGAACATAGACTTGCATGTTCCTTCTTGTATGTTTAGTCTTGTTTATTCTAGGTTGGACAGAGTTTTGCTCCGTGTGAAGCAAAATAGTTTTGGACTTCTCATTGAAACTTGGAATGTTGCTTGCAATCTGCATAGCTTAATAATTGTTTAACTGATGTATTTTGTTAATAACATTGTGTCATACACCTAGATGTCTACATCATTTTGGACAGATTTATGGCTCCTGTTCAAATGTCTGAATATCTTTACATGGAATGTTGATAGTAATCAGCATAGCTCAAGAACCATTATACATATTCTGATGCAGTTTGATGTGAACATTGTTTCATAAACCTAGAGATGCCTTTTTATAGGTTTTGTTTTGTCTACTCCATTTTGGACAGAGTTACGACCCTTGTCCATCAACTTAATAATGTTACATGAAATGCTGCTTGTATTGTCCTTAAGGGTTGGAATTTAGTATTCCTCATCATCATTTAAAGGAGCCATGGCCACTGTATGCCATTTTATAACTTTGGTTTTCAAACACAGGCTCTTCTGTTGATGGTCTTAAGAAGCAAATTGTTGTGATACTTCCACAAGGGATACAGAAAATGAACTTTTTGTGTAACCCAGCATTCCCAGTGTCAACTAAAGACCATATTATATATGTTGAGTTGTACTAAAACGGGCTATCTCTTTATGACATCCACTTCAAATGCATTAAGTTTTATTTCAGTTAAAGTTCATGATTAAGTCAAATTCATGAAGAACATACAGATAAATTGTATGTCAAAATTCAGGTGAAGTACTGATTACTTGAATTAGTCTGGATTCAGTTTAATTGATTGGATATTGATTTTTGTAAATTTTATGGTTGCTACTGTATGTAAATTTAACAACTCAGTATCAGATGTTCCACTTTTGCAGAACATATGACACAAAAATTTGTTACAGAATACTCAAGTAGTCAAATTTAGGAGTTACAGACAAAGAGAGTTAATTTAGTCAGAAGATGTTACCTATCATGTGATGTGCAAATACAGCTGGCATGGGAGAAAGGTTTTCTGTGAAGGAAATTCATTTTCTTTATGTAATTTTAATTATTCCAAGTTTCTGATGTCATTCAAAGATATTCAATCTCATTGTGAAGAGTTCATCACAGTCAGTCACACAAAGCCTGCATACATGGAAATCTCTATTTTGAAACCAAGGCAGCACAGAAATGTATGACATACACAGTTCAGTAACTTCATTATTTATATTTTATTATTATTTTATTATATTACATGTCACATCACTCTATGTAGTCTGTGTTTTACATTTTCATGCCTGCACTGCAATAGCGAATAAGACATATTGTTTTCCTGCTGCACACCAGTACATGTCTGTCCTGAATCCATTATTTTACAATGGCACAAATACCATACAACTTAACGCCATTAAATTTTGCACACTTCATTGTGGTCAGCCATAGATGAACTGATTAATTTTCAGGCCATAGTCTTTTTGTGCACATTTGATAACTTTTTGAACTTTGACAAAATACTTGTTATGCAAAAACTAGAGGTAGGTAAATGATGTAAGGAATGCATATATACATGTTCGTAGATGTTTGTAGATGACCTTATAAGATTATCGTGCAATTATTGCAAGTTTTCAAATTGGTCTACATTTTTAATTTTTAGCGCTACTGGTCACATGAGAAGAGTTCATGGGATGGTTTTTCATCTATTGCCTCTCAGTTATCCCTTGTCCATTGTCCATTAATCCATTAGCACAAATTTGTTACTGCTACACCTCTTAAATTACTTGGAAGATTGCCATGAAACTTTACACATGCATTCATCCCATAATCTTGTTGGTCCTAAATGAAATTAGTGTCACTCAGACATCCAATATGTCCACCACAGCAATCAACATGAAAATCTTACCACTACTCCTTCTGAGTGGATGGTCATATCAATATGTGAGTTTGCACTGAAAGACTTCTTATGATGTCTAGTTATTTCTAAATGAAAATAGTGCTAATTGGGAGCCTAATATGGCCACCACAGTGGCCTTCTTGAAAGTTTTGTTATTGCTACGCCTGAACAGATGGTCATATCAACAGGGGAGTTTTCACTAAAAGACCTCATATGACATTTAGTTGATCTTAACTGGAAATGGTGCCAGTCTGATGTTAACTATATCCACCATGGCAGCCATCTTGAAAATTTTATCTGTTTCTCTCACCAGTCATGCTGACTAGGGATTTTAACCAGAAGACTTCTTATTTTTATCTGCTTTCTTTGAAATAAAAATAGTGCTCGTGATATATCCGATATAGCTGCCGTCTTGAGAATCTTACAACTACTCCTCCAAAATGGATTGTCATATCCTGGGTGTTTTTTTGGGGGTTTGTTGTGTCTCCGAGGGGGGCATTTTTTTTTTTTTTTTACCAAGACAAATAATTGTGGGTTTTTTTCGCAGCCCACTGTAATCTCTGACATTAAAACAGTTATTTAATCAATACAGAAGTATTCTTAAGAAAATCAACTTACAGACCGAAACTACATAAGCAATGTTAATTTATGATGATAACCTGTTAATAAACAGATAAATAATAAACAGATGAATAACAAAGCTTTCTACCTGTGTGAGGCAACATTTCATTGGAGACGTTGGGTACCAAATATGTCGGCAAAGAAGGGTGGCAAAAATGTGACCAGTCTTCATCATAATTGATATAGTTGGTGAAGTGACATCAGAATGTAGGACTAAATTTCCAGTAGCCTATACATCATTTTACATTCAGATTTTCTTTGGTGTAGGTATTTATCAATTTTGCGAAACAGCAGACAGATCTTGTTGATGATGATGAAGAACTCCCACCAGATATGGCAGCTTTTCACGGTGAGCAAAGCCTATTATATGGTTTTATATGGATCCTTCTATGCTTTGTTTTATAATAAAATTCTAAAGTATGTTTAGTTAATATGAGTCAGAATAGACAGATTATATCTTAAATTTGTATGAAAAACAATATTACGTGGAAAGAGGATGTTGTTAAATTATTAAGTTTAATCAACTGAATTTCATTGGGTTTTTTTGTACCTTCTTTTTGGCTCAGAGAAACTCCTACCTATCAGAGTATCCAAGCAAAGTGAATCATATTATGTACTTATTCATTCTAGCTATTTTTAGTAAAAATGTGCTAATTCACAAAATAAAAGTTTGGAACAAAATCAGGATACATTTATGTGTTGTTTATTTGATTTTAAAATAAGACATATGGGATCCTGCGATGTACTAGAGAAGAAAATGGCCAACATTTTGCAGAGTAACTGACAGTTGAGAGAAAAATTTTTGTAACACCCATTCTGTGTGAAGGATTGGCATTGAATGTAGGTGATACATATAAATTACTTAAAAACATTTATCAACAATGATAATGGTTAAAAAAAGTCTTTGCTTGACAATCTCACCATTGCCTTGTTTTGGTGATAGCATTATGGATGTCACATTTAACAGCTATCTTCATGTTGGACATTATTAATTGATGCAATAGCTATGGCTATGTCCAAATTAAAAATCTATTTCTTGTGCTAAAAAAAGGAGTGTTTAGTATAAGGTTAGTACTTTTTATACGACATAAATTGTGTTTAATTCTGTGTGTTATTTCTGTACATTAACTTCATGGATTGGGGAGAAAATTTTGTTGGGTAGTGATAGATGTTGTTGTTGGATATGAACGGCATTTGAGATCTTATAGTTTGACACATTTCATAACATCTAATAGGGATATTGAAATTCATCCCAGTATTTAATTCCTATCTGCATCTTTTTCTATGCAACTTTTTTTTGTGCCAGTATAGAGGTGTGTGAATTTTCCCCTGGTAGAAAAATATTCAGGTATATATTCAACATAGAAATTTGTCAAACTGTAACTTCCAAGTCATCATGTCAATGTGTTTAATGTACTTGCTGCATACAGATTTACTCATTTTTCTTTGCCTACCATCCATAAAAAAAAAAGATTTTCTTTAGTGAATACATACTTTTCCTTAAAAAAAAAGTCTCAAAATTTACAACATCATGACCAAATTTAAAACAAATTTGACAGTTACATAAAACATAGTTAAATTCATTCATGCCAGATTTCACAGATAGATATGACTCTTTTTTTGTCATTTTTATTGAGATTTTAATTAAATTAAGTGGCCCACACTTTAAAAATCATCATTTCTACAATTTTAAGATTGTCTCGAGCTTCATATATATATATATATATATATATATATATATATATATATATATATATATATATATATATATATATATTGTCTTTGTTTCATTTTCAAAGCAGAATTTTTTCATTTGTTGCTTAGTTGTCTTTATTGTTCTCATTAAGTTAGAAAAGTGTATTTTTGCACATTTTCTGAAATTTTAATTTAATTCTTTTCTGAAAACTGGCTCATTTATTTATTTACTTACTTTCTTTAAGATAATTATGTTACTGTCACTTACGATTTTCAGGATTTCTGCTGCTTTCTTGCCCATGTAGCCTACTGTGAAGCTTCACCTGCTGCTGAGCTGCCCTTTTAGCCTTCTGCGGGGCTACTAATGCTGTTCAGCTGCCCTTACAACTTTCTGGGGATTCTCAGACTGCTCATCTGTCCTTGCAGCCTTCTCTGGGGGGAGGGGGTAAAATGTCCTTTATAGCCTTACATGGGACTTCTACTGCTGCTGAGCTACACATGCAGCCTTCTGTGGTGCTTCTTCCACTGCTGAGCTGCCCTTGTAGCCTTCATTGGGGCTTCACTCACTGCTGAACTGCCCTTGTAGCCTTCATTGGGGCTTCACTCACTGCTGAGCTGCCCCTGTAGCCTTCAATGGGGCTTCACTCACTGCTGAGCTGCCCTTGTAGCCTTCATTGGGGCTTCACTCACTGCTGAACTGCCCTTGTAGCCTTCATTGGGGCTTCACTCACTGCTGAACTGCCCTTGTAGCCTTCATTGGGGCTTCACTCACTGCTGAACTGCCCTTGTAGCCTTCAGAGGCGCTTCTCTTCCTGGTCAGCTGCCCTTGCAACTATAGCAGCCTCCACAGTCTTTGTACATGTGTACATCCAGATGTCCATCCATACATCCATACATGCATCCAATTCCAAAATTTACCTCTAATTTATAAGTTATTTTGTATGTCTTTTATGTCCAAATAAAATAGGGTTTCTTGGTGTATATTTGACCTTTTACCCCCATCCCTTATAAGAACCTGAGGTAGTGTCCCAAATATCATATATTTCTTGCAGATGGTCACAGGATGGATGATTTATATACAGAGTCGGGTGCATTTGCACACAGCAGTTTAGTATGAGAAGCAGAATGGATGCATGGTTGGATGGTTAGACATTATTGGATGGACAAATGGCAGGCATCAGTATTTCTTTGCTGTAGAATTGGGGATAACAATAATGAAGAATTATAGTATTGTTTATTGCCTTACTGGAATTGTCATGTATGTCATGATATACTGTTTTTCACAGTTACGGTAGACACCCGCAGCCTTAATGATGAAGATGGCCAGAGTTTGGCAGGAAGTACAATGGGCCTTATTCGGGCTGACAGCACTAGAAGTACCAATGACATCAAGCCATATGACAACTCCAGCATACCTATGAAAGCTAAACATGACAACCAAGATGCTCCAATTATCAGCCTTCCTTCTGGAGGAGGAGATATTGAGAGCATGGAAGGCAAAGAATTCCCTATAGAGATGCCTGCCCACAAGAAGCGTCCAGTTGCTGTTCTACCTGACTTTCCTGAAGGATGCAGTTACGACATTGATGTATAAACCTAATTTGTGTGATTGATATATTATACAGAACTTTTTCTAAAGCTGTGATATTCTTATTAATGTAGAAGATGTTGGGATATTTTAACCCATTTAAATACCACAGTCAGATTCCACTAGAGATCAAATCTATTCTTAATTTTGTGAGGAAACTAATACAAAATATAATTGGCTTTGCCAGAGCTAAAAGGCATGGCATATCAATGCAAAAGAAAGGTATGACAAGATAGATCTGCATTCTAGCATATCAAAATAAGTGTCAGTACCAGAAATGGTTATGTGTGCAGAAATTGCATGTTTCACACAATTTTGTTTAAAGGAGTTAATATAGAGTCAGTTTCACCCAAAATGACTGACAGGAGATAAAATATTCTCCATTTACGTACAGTATAATTTTATGTGATGACTGACACTAAATATCTTGCTTTCTCCATTGTTATATGTTTAAAAGGTATCATAAGTTATTTAAGATGGTGATTACATGCATTGAATGTTATTTTATACACAGAGGCAAGTCATACAGTATATCCTACAGGTCATACAGTATATCCTACAAGTCATACAGTATATCCCACAGGTCATACAGTATATCCCACAAGCATTGCATTCAGGCTTGCTCATCTTTTCATGGTTTCTATTTAGTAAGAGATTAAACTTGATGAAGGAAGAAACAAAAGTATGGACTTTTTTTGCACATGGAAATTTGTTGCTGGTTAACACATTTCTGGATACATACTGCATATATTTATTGCTTTTCTTCTGCATGTCTTCAATTCAGTTGCATTCAAAAGTGTCAAAATGTTTTTAAGTAAAAGTGTATTAAGATCTTTTGATATATCTTTTGTTCTTATATTGTTATGTGCAGTATTTTACCTCAATTTTATGATTGTATTTTTTGCTTGTACTTGTTTGTGTCATACTTTGTGTGATAAGTACCCATCCAGGCCAGCCCCGGTCAGCTGTCATGGTGTCCTTGGGTTTCTTTGGAATGATAGCCAATATTATGTTCAAAGTGCTATTGAAACCTAAAAAAAAACCAAACCAAAAAACCAATATATATATATATATATATATATATATATATATATATATATATATACAACATTTTTAACATGAACAACAAGCAAGTTCAGAAAAAGATGGTAAAAATCCTGCTCTTTCTGAGGTTTATACCAAGCAAATATTAAATCATGAGAGAGTGTATTTAATAATGTGAAACTCAAACCTGCCAACCGATACAATTTGACCATTAGTCTTGTTGAAATGACATAAAATGCAGACATACATAATGAATATATGATTGTTGCAGTTAAATTTGAATATTACTTGTCTGTATTTGATCGGAATGGAGTTAATTGGTCAGGAAATCAGACTAAGGCTACAGGTATACATCAGGTGCTTTAAACTGCTGATTTTTTCATGCAAAATGTCTGCAAAATGAATCTGTTGCTGATGGTGTTTTCTAGAAGTAGTTTGCATCAAACAAAAACATATTCAAGGCAAAAAGGGACAATAAGTCTCTTAAATGTTTAAGCAATAAGCACAGAAGTATGAAAAGGAATATTTAGATTCTTGGAAACAAGCGGGAATGGCAACAATTACATTTATTGGAAATCATGCCATAGTGATTTGAGTACATCTTATGGCAGGAGAGATGATTGTCATTGCAAGGTGAAATTTTTAAAAAAAAGCAGAAATTATTTTGGACTGAGAGATAGCATTCTCCATGGGATTCGGAACTGCAGTTTCTGAAACTGTACTGGAGGTAATTAAGGTTCATTGAATATATGGTTGCCTTAGAAGTGTCAATCTCAGATCACACTTCTTAACTTTTAAAATGCATGTTTTCCATGTCAGCAATAGCAGTACATGATTTTTGTTACAGCCTTACAGAAAATTGGTCTAACTTACAGAAAATTATTGACTTTCTTACTGAGAAGGTTGTGTTAGGGTTGGCAGGTCTAGAAGTCACTTTATATTTGCAGGTTGATAATTCAAGAACTGAAATGAAGTGAAATAAATTAAAGTAGCAATGATAGAACTATGTTATGGCAGTTTAATTGGATCTGTAACCCTACTTAATTATATGAGGGCCGCAGGGTACTGAGAGCACTCTTTCTACCTATATATATATATATATATATATATATATATATATATATATATATATATAATTTTAGTAAGTGTTTCTTGGATTGGTGGCCATGATTATATAGAGAATGGAATTATGGAATCCAGTTAAGCAATTTACATGTCAGTCTTGTGATATCCTTTCATCAAATAATCTTGAATTGTTGTTCATCAACAGCTAGTGTTTGAATTCAACAAGCAGATCTGAATTATTATTACTTTAATAAAAATTATGTGTTTCTGATTGGCTGAACAAGTTACTTGCACTAAACAGTAATACAACATTGGTTTCCTCATAATGATTTCGGATTTACAAAATTGCATATCATGCTTGTGTGGAGATTTTAGGTCACATGATGAAAGTAATAAAACAATTACAAGTTTGTGTTCTGCTTAGTACATGGTTTTATTGAGCTGTGAAATATTTATATTGGCTTCAGTTTCACATTGGTCAGTATCATATTTTGCATCTCAGTTAAACAGTGTATTGAACTAGACAAAAGCCTATAATTGTTTATTATCAAATTAATATGGATGGCCAATCAACATGTTACTTGAATATATTAATTCTTTAGTTTACATGACAAGAGAATCTTACTTATCCAAAAATGCATGTTTGCTTTAAATATGAGAACTATTTACCATATACACTAATATTTGCAAATCTTTGTTTGAATTCCTCATATCCTGTGATAAACAGAATTTTTTCAAGATACAATGTGACCCTGCTATAACACAGTGGTTGGGGTCCATAGAACCTGATCATGTTATAGACTGAACCGTGTTATAACCAGCCAAGTCACTTAGCTGAAGAAAATGAAGCATATACCAAAAAAAGGGTTGGAAGGGGGGCAATAATAAAAGCAGGTGCAAATATAAAAAATTTGCACTTTTGATTAAATGAAGACAAACTAGTCTGAACTACACTTGTATATTGACAACTTGCATCTGTGTAGTACAATCCATAATTCATTAAGTACTGTACATGTATAAATCTGTCAAAATTTTAGAAAACTTCCACCAGGTACTCGTCTATCTTAATGATCAGTTACCCAGTTGCCCGATCAAAGGGAAATTGTATTAAATATGTACAAACCTGAAGTAAAAATTATTTTTAATTCACATTGTCCTTTTTTTAAATTCACAGTATCCTATAAATATCACGACCTAATGTCATCTGGTACAAAGTCCAAGAATTCATATGTCTGATAAAGTTCTGAAATCCTCCATCGTCATCTAGTAAATCATCATGGCCTAGTTATCATTTATATCATCTAGTCCCCTTGCTTGGGACTGTCACATGTGGATGCTTATTTAGAGACTGAGCTTGAGCTTTGTAAGTAACTCTTTGATCATATAATTTGTGAAATTTATTCAAGGCTGCAGCTGAAAACATGTCTGTTGTGCATAAAGATCAAATAACCACCAGTTACTTGCCACTGTCCCACACTCGCTGCTCAATCAAGGAGTTGTCACATGGGAAAACAAGCTATGGGAAAAAGCTTATGTATTTGCAGTTCAGTCAGAAGGATTGTCAACTTGAAAACACAATGGGTGCTGCCTTTACAAGCACTGGCAGAAAACTTGTATACAGTAAACGGGTACCTATAGTTCATTTTATTACCTGGGTTACTATCTGTGGGTGTGTACCTGAGTATCCAGATCTAGCATTTTTATACATATGTATGAAAATCTATGAATTTGAGTATAGATCACATGTTATAACATTCATGTATCAGTCACATCCTGTTAGAAAATACAAATAACACATATTAAAAAATGGCAGTTCTCATTTGATTGATATCTGTTTGACAATAAACAGTTGAATTGGATATAGTCACCAATAGCACATGGCTATAGTTGTTTACATGCTTCATGTATAGGTATTTAAATTGGCCTAGAATTTGGTCAGCAGGAGACAGTTATTTTCTTGCCGAGGATACCCAGGGGGTGAGGCTGTTCATAGGGACATGAAAACGTAACAAATTAAAAGTTTAACAAACATCTTTGCAAGATAACCACATCTTCAGTTAACTTTACAGCCAGATATTTATGGTTTCAAAAGATTGGAAAATTTATGTTACATTTATGCCACCATTGGTAATAATCGTTTGCATAAACTTTTTTCCAGCATAAAGGAAATTTTCACAGGACAATAAATGTGTTCCAGTCACTTTGGAAAATACAACAATCCATCAGATTCCATTGCTTTTATTTAAGTTTGTTGCTGACTTCCTTTGATGAAAGGTTCTTTGTTTTTATTGAATTTTGTTGTCCGTATTCTTTGGTGAAGGATCCATGTGTTATTGAAGTCCCCACTAAAGGACATCTTTGGAGTACCAAACAAATACCCATTTCTTATTGTGATGGCAACATCAAATAATTGTAAAACATTGTTTGAGTCTGATTTTTTTGTTTATTTGTGTAGAATTTATACAGAATGATCGGTGGTTCAGAGGTAATGAGTTTTGTTTGAAGTTGCAGCAAACTATTTTTTCTGGATGCATTTAAGAAAACAGATTTAGCCATCGTTTAGTCGATTGTGGAAGTTACTGTTCCTGTCTTCACAGATTGGTTGATTGTAGCTAGTCATAGTAGAATGAGTATATGGGTCTATCACAGCATATGAGTACCCAGGCCAGATATCAACATAAATGGATTATAATATAACATTGCACTGTTAGGTTTTTTTTTATCAATATGAACAAAGAATTTGTTTATGTAACAATAAATAAAATTCCAGTTTATTTTATATCAAGTTTGTGGCTTCATGGTGTCTCTGAATTTCTCCACTGCAAACCCATGATAAAAATTTAAACAGTCAACAATGTCACACACAAAAATTGCCAGATGGTGTATTTTGTCACCAATAAGAAAAGACAAATTGCAATTTGCAACGTTGGTGAAATATATGAAATTCTGGGAGCCACACCATGATCGTGTTATATCCAAATTTGTGTTATAGTGGAAAATGCTATAGCAGGGTCACACTGTATTGTTACCTGTTTTTGTATTTATGAATACAAACTATACATAGATTTTGAACTTTATCATGTTCATATCAATGTATTCACATTTTACAGTTGATGTTTAGTTGTCAAATTAATTGATTTTACATTTGGGTTATGTTTTTAGTGTATGTTTTATTTGTAAGAAGAATGAACTAATATGTCCTACGAATATATAAAAGTCCCTTGTTGTTTGCTTAAATTTTGACATTTATTAGTCTTCATGAAGTTTGAAATATTTACATCATTTTGTTGGCTTTATTTCAAAGAATATGAATCTTTTCACATTAATATTATTACAGTCAACAATATTTCTGAGATCGGTTTTAAGGACCTCATTCTCATATTTTTCTTCAGACTTTTCTTTTATTGATCCTAGAAAAAGACTTTTGAATTAAAATTCCAACTTCATAAGAGTTTTCTGTTTTATTTTGCACTAATCATCTTCCTAAAACTAAAATGCTAGCATTGATAGACCCAGATCTGCCATCAGATAATGTGAGGGCAGATCAAGGTCTATGTTATTTGTTCCACTGATCACTCCTAACAAACTGCATAGACCCAGATCTGATGGCACATAATACAATGGCAGATCTGGGTCTATACAGTTTGATCTGACTTGTACTTGAGTAAATACAGTAATATGAATTGGCTGCTTGTTATGACATGTTTCATAGTCTGCCATCTTGCTTTTGATTCTTTGTTTGGACTTATGTTGATTTTACAGTCAAAAGTAAGATCTATAAACCATAAAAATGCTAGCATAATTCCATTATTTCAAAATTAAGAGTGAAATGGTGAACTAGGATGTATTTTGCACAGTCTTCAGAGAAATTATGAAACCTTTCTTACTGGATATTTCCATATCTTAAAAGAAAATCTGTTCTTAAAAGACAAAATTTATGAACTCATTTCTGCCATTTCTGGTACATATGTTACCACAATGCCAAAAGCACCTGTCATTTGTGGACTTGGATGCATGCTTGCTAGCTTCCTAAGTAGGAAAAGGTTTTACATTGAATGCTACATCTGAATGATAGATGACATCAAATGTCTAGTACACCAATTGTTGCTAAAAAGTAATCATGCCATTCTGAAATATTTGGTACCAGTTTTTACTTGACTTCAAAAAATATTTTAAAATCTCATGTAATTAAAATACGTTTTATAACTAGCTCATATTAAGTAGATTTTCCTGTAAAGATATCCATTTTAACTGTTTAAATCATTGCATAAAGAAATCATTCTACTAGAATAACTAGGATTCGATCATAAAATTTTGTCATAGTTAAAGACAGTTAGCATAAGTTTTGATTCTTTGTTATCACAACATGCCATGTTGTGGATCTCCATCACAGTTTGCTGCTGAAGCAGGTTTACAGAAATGTATGATCAGAACATTAAAAAAGTAAACATTCATACTTAGTACTTTAAAAAGGGAATTATATAATTTAGATTGAAATAATCTATAACCAGAAAATTTAAATTAGCTTTTTTATGTAAGACAATTAAAAACATGAATTGTAATATATATGGAAAAATACTGATTAAATAGATTTTTGAACAAATTTTGGACAAATGTATGGGAACTTTATCAGTGGCATGCCAAGTGCACTGGTCACTATGCTCTATTTCCCCCTCCCCTGAATCCATATTTAATAAACTCAGGATTATGCAGAAATAATTGAGTATTTGATATATCCCATAATATTTCTTGGTTGAGAGGGTAGGAATAAGTTTCGCATGCTACTAAAATTGTAATAGCCTTGATGAAAATTTAACAAAAATCAAGTAAAATACTGAGGTAATTTCCATTCCTTTTTTATTAACATTTTTCACTAAAAGAAAATGTGTTATCTTTGCAATATTTGTAAGCATTTGCTTCCAGTCAGATGATATCACACCATTAAGTAACTGCTTAAAAGCTGAAACTTTGCAAAGACTGATGACTAATGTTGAAGGAGGATAAAATTGTAGACATTGCCTTCTCTCATGCTGTTAGAGTGTGATCTGAGGCTTCAGAGTGGACAGTCTTAAAGTAAATAGGTTATTTTCTTGGTTTTCTTGCAAATAATGTTTAAATGAGGCTATGTAAATGATTTAATTATGAGGTTGGCCTGTTATATTTACACTATTGACCCATCTTTTCCAATTGGCCCTTCATTTTTCTCAAACCTGGCTGAAACACCACTCTTGAAATTATTATACAATTGACAGCATTGTTTAAAACTCAGAATAGTACTTGTAAAACTTATAAATTTTATATTTTTGCAGTATCTTAATTTTTGCCCAATATGACTTTATATTTTTAAGATTGTTTATTTAATTTGTTATGATATAATTATTCCAGTGTTTTTAAAATATCATATTTAAAATAACTGTTTGAAAGCATATTTTTGCTTAATGTTTTTATATGCCTTCCATAAGTGTATTATGTTATAATGTTGTCAGTACATATGTCTGTCACCAATTTTATTTCTGCACAATGACTTGAGTTGTCCAACAAGTACGGTTATCAAATTTGGTTCAAGACTCGCTGGATCACCAATATCAATCTTTCACCTCCACTCCTGGTCCATCGCAATCAACCAGGAAACGAGGTTAGACAAATTGCCCTCAGTGGTCATCTGCCCCATTTTTCAAGCGGGTGCAACCCCAGTCCAATCCCCAAAATTTTGCTAGACCACCGCCTCCCTCATCAGGTCCATGGCACCCAGTTCACCACAGATCCAAGAGGAAGTACTCTAACACTCCTTCCATTCCTACTGCAGGAAAGGGGAGGGAACAACCCTAGCAAATTAACCTCTCTCCTGCCATGCATCCCCTTCCTGAATGTCCCAGCATGTGCTCACCCAGGCCTCTTCTCAGGAATTTTGGTAAATCATCACGGACGATGGTGGGTCCTCTCTATTGTAAAAGAGGGTTATCAACTCCCGTTTTCAGGACCCCACCTACTATCAAGGACTTTTCTTTCCCAGTCCAATCTGGTGAAATTAAGGAAAGAGATGCACACTCTTTTGCAGAAAGGGTTTTTGAGAGGACTTAAATTATCAGTCTCTAATTTCTACTCCTGAGTCTTCCTGGTCACCA
The DNA here is from genome assembly GCA_016617855.1 of Megalonaias nervosa. Taxonomy (NCBI): domain Eukaryota; kingdom Metazoa; phylum Mollusca; class Bivalvia; order Unionida; family Unionidae; genus Megalonaias; species Megalonaias nervosa. Next base: position 16,634 of record JAECUM010012970.1, read on the forward strand.
AGTAAATGGAAAATTTTGAATCATAATCGATCTCTCCTCACTCAACTGGTTTCTGTTGGAGGAAACCTTAAAGATGGAGACAATTTTACTCATTTCAGCCAGTGTTTCCTCCAAATAGCTATGGGGAACATACAAGACATTCAAGGATCCATTCATCTATGTTACAATTTATTCATTTATTAATCCTGTGGACAATCTCATATTCCCACCAGGATTGATATTTGTAAACAATATGATCCTACAGTGGACAAAAAAATAACAAACCTATGTAAAACCACAGCAGTTTAATATTTAACAATCATAAAAGTATGTTTATCCTCAAAATATAGAATAACACAGCACTTGTAATCAAAAATATAAATTACAAAAGAGTCTTCTAGCTACTTCATATTTACCCCAAGTTAGCACAGAAACATATTTCAAGTTTTTATGTTTCTACCACTGCTTAATCTGAATCCCAGCTGCATTAGTTATGTCATTCGAAATCGGGCTGTATCAGCGCAGTCTGAAAATAAGTATACTGGTTGCAATAAAAGGATGTGACAATACAAAAATTGTCACATTGCTGAAAATGTGGCCACACTGATGGTTGCTAGGGGTATTTAAACTTCCCACCTTCAACAGTGGTAGGTTGACTAAATGAATCAACAAGATCATTTCCCTCTGATGAGTTACAAAGATAATGAAAATGATCTGAGACCAGGGTGACTAGACCACCTCAGCAGATGGGAGGGTATTCCTCCAGATCCTATTATGCATCAATTTCTTTAAGCTTAATTTAATCAGAAGTGAAGGTGACCCTCTGTGGGAAACCAATCTGACAGATCCCAAAACAACCAAGATCCCAATAAGTGCATCAGCACTTTTATCCAACTCTCCATAACCACAGTGAGAAGAAGAGATATGAACAGCGAAAACTGGACATTCTGGTTTCAAAACACCATGCAAAGCATTTGCTCCTACCTAAGTGTTTATACACTTGAACCAATCAGTCCACAAAATAATCAATATTCTTTATCTGGTAATAGAAAATGTCTAATCTGATACGAAGCTGTCTAGTAGCAATATTAATTGGAAAGACAGAGAATTTGAATACAAACTCTACAGCTGGGAGGGATCAACATCTCTGTTTTAATGGGAGTCCAGGCATTTTAACACATGAATTACTGCATCAGATAATCAGGTTTGTTCATTTTGTAGATGCTAGTCACATACATTACTACATCGGTAATCGAGTTCATCAATAATTTCAGTGTTACTGTGGCATGAAATTATGTTTACAGGGAAGCAGACAAAGAAATCCTAAGAATAAGAAATAAATAATTAACTACAAATAAAAAATTACAGCAACTAATAGATTATAAAAAAACTTAATGAACATGAATACCATATTTACCTGAGAAGAACATAAACCCAACAACAAACAAAAGCAGAGACCCAGATTTTCCTGTTGCATAATGTGTCAGCAACCAAGAATATTCACTTGCAATCATATGTAGAACAAACTGCATAGACACAGATCTGTTCTTGTATAATGTGCCAGCAGGTCAGAGTTTTAGATATTCACTTGCAAACAGTTGTTTTAAGAGAGCCAGACTACTGATTTGTGTACTTTGTATCTATTGTCTGTGATTTAACACCATATTTAACAATGTTTGTTGCAAAAATTTAGGAACAGTGGGATTCACTATTAATAATCTATCATTACAGTCACTAAAGTTTCTCATGCATAGTGGAAGGCTAAACCTAAAAAATCCAGACAGGGACCTTGTAGGTTATGCACGAGCATATATGCGATAGACAAGACATGTCAGGCCAGGACAAATTAGAAGATTTCCAAAATTTGGTCAGCCATTTTGATTTCAAAAGAGGGAGAATTTTCATCAACTGGATTTTTAGCAAGCAGATGGGCAAACAAATCACAACTATTCAAAAACTTAACATTTTTTAAATATTAAAAAATGCATATCTCGGCAAGTTTTTTTGTCACTGTACCTTGTTGCCATTCATACTCTTCTCATATGTACCACAGTTATTTTTAGCATTTCTTAAATCATTGCTGGATTATATAGGAGGCATTCTTAACACTATGGAGAGGAAGTACTATTACTGGATCTAGAGTCAGCTTGATTTTCCTTAGAATGTAACATATCCTTTCAGTGTCTCTATTGGAATGTGGCAATTTCACTACAATTCTACTGAGTTCACAAAGAAGATTAAATTGTTTCCAGCTAGATAGATTCAGATTGTTAACTGCCTGTCAGAATTGATCAAGATTGGTACTGTCTATGTCTAATTCTAATACAGTCAGAACTGGTTATCTCGAATACGTCGGGGGTGTCAAAATTGCGGACATAACCAGGTCCCGAGATATTAGGGTTTAGTTGATAAATCTACTGCAGAACAATGATTATGCATCTGAAGTACCAAAAATGAGGAGATTTTATTTCTAAAAACAAATGGCATTTCTAATGCACAATAAAAATAATAATTCAGTCATGCCTGGTTGGAGAAAAAAAAGATTGGAGGTCTTTTAAATGAGATTAAATAACAAGTCACACATTTTTACAACACTTAAGTTACTATAACAATGTCAGTGGTTTATAGTTGTTATTATTTCCCTGTGATTAGCCTCATCCCTTTGGTAGCCTCAGCTAGGCAATAGTTTTCTCATGCTGACCAAAGTCTAGGCCAATTTAAGTATATGTACATGTAGGACTGTACTATTAAAACAAAAAGTATTTTCTTTTGTTGGTGTTGACTTTAACTAGTAGCAAAATATAACTGATCAAAATTGTAAGTGAAATTTGATCACTTTTCTTGGTCATCAGAGGTTCCTTTACACCGGTATGCCAGTTTTTACTGATAAATTTTGCCTATGTACCAATGAGACTGTTGGTATTCATGTACCGACAAACTGTAAAATGTGTTTGAAGTCTTTAAAGTTAACTGTCTCAACATCAAATTCTGTAAGAAGCTGACTTATTCTATTAATAGAGTTATAGTCCCATATCCCTCCCGACTTTGATCAGTGACCCTCAACATCAACAGAGCACCAGAAGGAGGGTTGGCATATCACTTTGATAGATTGCAAGGCTTTGATAATCAATTCAAGATAAAACAATACAAATGAAAGCACTCCTCTTTCTGTTTCATAGACATTACCCCTATCAGTCACTTTCTGCTTCATTTCGTTTGCATTGAAGAATCTGTAATCATGGCACAGGCAATGGAAAACTTCATTTTTAAAAAATACTGGGTATTTGTTGGGGGTTGCTTGGGGGTACCAGCTTGGTTTCGAATTTTGCTGGTTTCTATTTATAGATGTAAAATTTTGTGAATTTTCAGGTTACCATCATTAAATGTAGCTAAAAGTACATAATTCATGTTGAATATCTAGTGTAAAATGTATTGGGTATTTCTAGCAACATTTAATGACGTTGACCTGATAATTTACTGAGTTACAAATAAGATAAAATTCACGATGATGTGGCACAAACGATATTGTTGTGCTGACATCTGCTGGTGTCCATTATGAATGCAGCTCCTGTAATGGTCAGAAACGTATTCATTCAGTTTCCTTACTTTAAAGCATTCTTTACAACATACTTTTCTCCATTCTATGCAAGTGATAAACCATTCATCGATGAGATTCTTTGATTAGCATTTGTACAGGTAAAATTTGGTCTTGTACTGACTTTTTCCATCTTGCCTGGAGTACGAGGTACTGGTAGTAGCAGAATTCTGGATCATTCATTGTAAAATTTCTCCAAGATGGACATTAAAAGTTGCATTTCATCGAATTAGGCGGGTCCACATGTTACTTCAGACCAAAAGTTATGCTGACACAATGGGATTATCAACTTAACAGGGGTTGAGACAAGCACGGAAAACTTAGCATAACAAAGAAGGACTTTTGGGGGAACTGGACCAAAAATGCTTGACAAAGATGGGTTCTCGAGATAACCGGTCGAGATAAGTGGGTTTGACTTTATGGTTTTAATGTCAGTAAGATTCTTCACATGAAGCACAAATACATACATTACACCATCACACCCTTGTGACTTTAAACCAAATTTGCAGACACTTTTGTTATCATTATTATCACTATCACCAATCTTTGATAATGACAATGAAATCCGGAAAATGATTATCACTTATTAGTATTATAAACAGAAACAAAGACCCACAATGGTTGTCAGTGACATGTACTTTAATTTGGTTTACGTTCATGTTTACAAATAATTAAATCAAGTTCAGTGGTTTTATATCAGTTTTTGCAATTTGATCATTCATAGTAGTGTTGAATGCATATTTTGCCTGAAAATCATGACCACTGGTTGCATTCTCCAGATGGTCACTTACAATAGATTATGTTTGCCTATAAAGTTCGCAAATAGTGCCTCAGCACATCTAACTTTTATCTTCATTTGATGCAGATTCCATAAACATGAATTTCAGCATATTTGTCGCAGCTAATATGCTTTCATGAGATCTCCATCCTCCAAGACACTTGATGTCATGCATCCCACTGTAATAGACTTTAGAATCAGCTTTACAGGAAGAGCAGAATGATTCACATGTATGCATGACGGAGAGCAAGAATGGAGATAAAAGGAGAGGTTGTTTAATTAAAATGACACCTTGCTTTTTACCTATGAAGTTTCAAAAACATGTCTATTTTGAATTTGTTATTTCTGAACAAAATTTCCAAATATAGATTTGTTACCAGTATTGTTCATAAAGAAAAGTTACATCTGATAGAATATGTGTGAGAGTGAGTTGTTATAAATATCTGGGTCGGACATTTTCCATGGAAAGATCTAAAACTTAAACTGAGCAGGAAATCAGTGAATATGTAGCATCCTTTATCAATTATATGTACACGCAATACAACAACTATGTATAGATATAAGTTTACCAACAAAGGTTGAACTAAATATAAATCTGAAAAAAGATTTTGTTATAGAACACAATAAAGTAGTAGCAAATAAATAATGAGTCACCTGTACATATACAACAAATGTTGTGGATAATATTTTGTAAAAATGTCATGTATTAAACACTTATACTAGTAGCAGTTTGGGATAAATGCTGCTTTGGTTTTGTTAAATATAAATACTTTGATCCTATATTTAACTATCAATAAAATAAAAAAGTAAGATGTAAAATTTTGAAATATATCATGTATATAATGATATATAAAATGATACCAGTTGTGTATTTGAATTTAAAATGTTGATTAGTAAATTTACATCATGTGCTTTGATAACAGGTCAAAAATATTATTATCAGTCCTGACAAAGCCATCACACATATGCACAGTATATATCCTCACTCTAACAGTGCTGACAAAATGATAACATGTATCATCAACCTAACAGTGCTAACAAAATGATCACACAGATGCATATCCTCACTGTAATGGTCCTTACAAAATGATCACACAAATACATTTCCTCACTCTAACGGTGCTGACAAATGATGACACATACATTTCCTCACTCTATCAGAGCTGACAAATGATCACACAAATACATTCCTCACTCTTAACAGTGCTGACAAATGATGACACAAATACATTTCCTCACTCTAACAGTGCTGACAAATGATGACACAAATACATTTCCTCACTCTAACAGTGCTGACAAATGATGACACAAATACATTTCCTCACTCTAACAGTGCTGACAAATGATGACACAAATACATTTCCTCACTCTAACAGTGCTGACAAAATGATCATACAGATACATTTCCTCACTCTAACAGTGCTGACAAATGATGACACAAATACATTTCCTCACTCTAACAGTGCTGACAAAATGATCACACAGATACATTTCCTCACTCTAACAGTGCTGACAAATGATGACAAATACATTTCCTCACTCTAACAGTGCTGACAGAATGATCATACGGATACATAGTATATATCCTCTCTATGTAACTCCGCTAATACACTGAGGACATTTTTGCTAAATAAAGATGTAATGATAAAGAGTTCAACAAGAGGTCAAAAATGTCTCACCTGGCTGACTTCAGCCAAGCAGCCAAACACAAATTGTGTAGACCAGTAATCTGATTCATGATAAATGATGGATGCGGAGTCATACCCAAGGTTTACTTGGCACTATGACCAAATTAATTTAAAGGACTGATATTCTGTGGAGTAGTTTTACATTTTTTAATGCCAGTGCATGGTGCTAAATGTTAGTAAGAGTCTATACTATTACAAGAATTCAGAAGAATCCTGTTTCTCACCTGCTTTAATGTGGCATAATCTAAATACCTTGCATGGTCAATACAGCAAGAAAGTAGGTCACTGTAATTTAACAGCGTGCCACTGTGGTGATTAATATATCTAATATAAATAAACTCATGCAATTTCATGACAACAAAAATGTATTTAAGGAACTGAGCTAAATACAAAACATAATTGCTGGAGCACGAACAGCATGTCATTGTGACCTACTTTTGTCTATGTGAGTAGTACCCTCTAAAATGAATACACCTATCAAGTTTCATGATGGTAGATCAGTCAGAGAAACTGAGGTAAATGCAAAACCTTTGTGTTGACACCAATGACAACAATAATACAGAAAAGTTATCCATATGTCTCACCTATAAATCTGCATGCAAGGCAATAATAACAGTGCAGTGTATTGTAAATTAATTGTGCTACAGTTGATAGGTATTACTATTATATCAAAATATAGTAACATAACTTGGATAATAAATCTTACCATAGTATACAAGATGGTGCTCAAAACCTTCAATCATACAAAACAGGAAATCTTCCACAAAGTATGACCCAAGGCTATTTTGTTATCTCTTTTCCCCAGTAGGTAACCCTCATGCACACACACACTGATCAACTATCCCTGGAAAATGTAATCAAAATTCTATACAGTTCTGCACGTATATGGAACTATCCCCATTATATCTCAAAGCTTGCATGTTTATCAGTTATAGGAAGCATTCATAATCAGGGCAAATGGACCAATACAAGTAGGGACAGTTCATAACATGGCTAAATGGACCAATACATGTTTGGACAGATGGATGCAAATGAGCAAATAGCCAATTCATTTTGTGAAAATAAAGCACTGATACAGCAATCTTCTTACAGTCAAAATCTTTACTTTTGCACAAATTTGTACATGTAAGATAATGAATATATCAGATAATTCTTCTATAATTATCTCATGAATGATTAATAAAATTTTCCACACAAAAAATGTCAAATTTGAAAAGTGAAATGCATGGTTATGTCTTCTGAAAAAAAAATTAACACATAAATGTATAAATTATGGACACTGCATATTAGCCACTCACTTTCCGTGTTTGTTCAACTCTGCACCTCTAAATGAACACACCTCAGGAGCTTACAAAAACATCTACCTTGTTCAATTCATCCTTGTAATGAGAAAAAAAAATCCTCTAGGCTTTTACACTGAATTTCCCTTTCTCAAACACAATGGTAAATAAATAAATGCTATGTTTTGTATAAATGTAAAACAAAAAAGTAAATACTATAGTGAAAAATACAATTTTCTCAGCATACATTTAAAGCAAATATAAATGATACCAGATACCATCATCACTGAATAAAAAAAGCTGTCTTCATGTGTGTAAAATTCTAAAAGGAATACATGTGAATGTATAAAATTACTTTCTGAAAGAATACATTTAAATGTATAAAATGACTTTCTTTCAGATCTAGCATTAAACACATTTGCAGTGTAGATAAGAAAAACATCGTAACAAAGGGAACAGATTTACCCTATTTAGAGAAATTGTTTTTGCATAGACATAATTCTACATTATCATTCAAGAGGCATGAAATGAGATCCATGAATCAATTAAAGAAATCAACACTCAGAAAATATCTCATTATATTTGCAACAAATGAAAAACGTTGTAAGTAAGAAACTGTAGTAAATATCAATAAAAATCCATGAAAACATTACTTTCCTATTATACTATTTGAAATTATTTCTTATATTTTAAATATTATCACATACTGACCTCCCTTTCTGTAACATGGAAATTGGGGTCCAATACCACTGACCACATTATTTACCAAACTTGATGAAATGTACATGTGTGAAAAAAAGGAGAGGGTTGACATATAGATAAAAAAAATACCAAAATAACAGTATTATAACTGACTACTAATTTACATTTAGTCACAATGTGTTTGCACTGACTTACAATTAGTCTCAATGGGTATGCACTAACTGACATTAGCCTCAAAGGGTATGCACTAATTGACATTAGTCTCAATGGGTATGCACTAACTGATAATTAGTCTCAATAGGTATGCACTAACTGATAATTAACCTTAATAGGTATGTACTAACTGAAAATTAGTCTTAATGGATATGCACTACTGATAATTAGTTTCAATAGGTATGCACTAACTGATAATTAGTCTCAATAGGCATGCACTAACTGATAATTAGTCTCAATAGGTATGCACTAACTGATAATTAGTCCAAATAGATATGCACTAACTGATAATTAGCCTCAACAGGTATGCACTAACTGAAAATTAGTCTTAATGGGTATGTACAAATTGATAATTAGCCTCAATGGGTATGCACTAACTGACAAAAATGAGCCAAAAGCATGAATGATTATGAAACATAAATAGGTAACAAAAATGTACCAAAACAATGAAAAAAATCTTGATAAAAGAGTTTGATTTCAAAAATCAATATACACTTTTTTAAAAAGAAATGAAAAGAACAATACAGGTTCTTGACAAATGATAGTTGATGTTAAAATATTTCCAGATGAGCAAAGATGTGAAAGAATTATCAATCTAAACCCCTCAAGTCTAATACAATTGTCATTTCTCTCAAACAAATAACTATGATCAAAGAAAAATGTGTCACAAGTTATGTTTACACTAAGTAACTTTCACAAAATTTAAAAAAAAAAACGTGCAAAAGATAAGAGGAGATGTGAGAAGAAATGTTTTTTTTGTAACAATAATGTATCTGCACTTATTTTAGAGCAAACGTTGTATAAAATCAAAAAATGACACAACTTTTTTATCAATTCTACAACCCAATGTTACTAAGTTATAAATTTCTTTATTTCCCCAGCTGAATGTCACTGATGCTGCTAAAACATTGGGTTTACCTTTGACATTCTGTTTGGCTTAACTTGGATATTCTGTTTTTCATATCGAACAGGTGAAACTGTATGAAAAAGTTTAAAATTTGTACAAATGAAACAGCATATAAGAGCCAAGCATTCAATGTCCAATAAATCTTGTGTCTAGAGCCTAGGAGCTACCAGAATACTGGATCTAGGATATCATATGTTGAAGTCAGGTAAACCATAGGGCATCTATATGATACTGTTATACTTTAAAAAAATACCTTCAAAATTTATTTTACGATGGATAATAATTGTTAATGACATACAAGAAAGTAAAAGGATGATTTTCAAGCTGACAATTTCATATTCAAGTGCAAGTCTTTGTCTTCTTTGGGATAACTACATTTAAACTTAGTTTTTATTTCTTCCTTGGTAGTCCACTGGGATAACATTTAATTTTGAAATTTTGCAGACTCTGAAATTTCAGTTAATCCTGTATTTGTATTTAAGTACTGGTATTGTTGTTATCAATTAATGGTAGCAATGTGTTCCTAATTTTTGAAGTCAGACCTAAGTAATATAAATTCTGAATGCACTTTCAAAATACATTGCAATTCAAATATCATCAACAAAGCCAGTGATTAGTTTCATAGCCTTATCTCACTGATATGTGTTTGTTCAAAAAGTACTACATGTGCACTGAATCAATGATAACATCATCTAGAAAAATGTAAAAATTAGGAAAACCTAAAAAATTTTAATCCTTAAAATAGCTACATTTAGTAAGAATCACTGAATATTTTGGTGAAATGCTATACTGCTGCTTGAGATTTTGATAATAATTTTATTTCAGGTTTCCATGGATTTGTTCGTTTTCAAAATGTAGATTTTCCTGAAGACAGTTTTAAATTGGGAGAAAATTCAAGAACTTCCAGACATAACATGCTCTCAGTTCATCTGTGTTTTCCTTGGCTAACAACACAAAAAACAGTTTAATTTTTAACTTCATCATGCTAATGCACACGTAATCAAAATGGTATATGCATTCAGTGAAATAATTTAATGAGACAGAGGAAGAGATTAAGACAAGTCCACATTAAGTATGAGTAAATCAGCTCAGGTTCTTGTGGTGATCTCGTGGTGTTGTCCCTGCTCTCCTTTTGGCCAGAGTATTGTTGGGGTCAGGCTGATTGAGGGCGTGGAACTTCCATGCAGAACTGAACAAATCCACCTAAAATGTAGTGAAATTATACTGTTACAGCACCATGTTCATTCAAACTGTAATGATTGGACAATATCAGCTTAAGTAGCAATTCACTACAAACAAAAATTAGTACTGTCATTAAGATCATCTGAATGGCAGCACTTACCATATTTACTCACTTATAAGTTGAGTCCAACTGCAAACTGCACAGACTCAGATCTGCCGTCACATAATGTGCCAGCAGATCTGGGTCTGTAGAGTTTGTTAGGAGTAATCAGTATAACAAAAAGCATATACCCTGGTCTGCAGGCACATTATGCTAAGGAAGATCAGGATCTTTGTTGTTTGCAGTTTGACTTGACTTACAAGTGAGTACATGTGGTAACATAATTAAGAGAACTGGAGAAATGACTTTACTTTGATAACAGGAAATATACTAGATAAAGTTAGTACACCACTGTGACTTCAATAAATTCTCGAGTTCTGATTGGTCAACTAATGAGATCTATTATTTTAAGACAGTATGCATTTTCCCTTGATTTTATACTTGATTAAGGTAATTATATTTGTTCTAATGGGTACTGTCACCATGTACCAATGTTATATAGCATGTCATAACATCTTGTGATGTACTAAATCTATTATTGCCTTCTCCCTTGGAAACAGCCATTTAACAGTATTGTCCAGTGGAGTATTATGCCCTCGCCTTTGACTCAGGCACTATACTTTGGCAAACAACTTTGTAGGAGAACAATTCTCTCAGAAAAAGACAATAATATAATCATAAAAGCCAATGAAATGTGATAACTTAAAATACTGGAATGATTTTATAAATTCATCCTATAGCCATTCTTCATAACAGTGCAACAACACCATTATACAAATTCTGGGAAATAAACAAACTCCAGATACACTTATCAAATTGTAACAATGATCACACATTCAATAAAGTGGTGTGGTATGTTTAGTGCATGACAGGTCTTCTAAAGTTCATTGTGGGTTTATAATAATGCAGAATGTTAATATTTTTAATGAATCTTTAACTCATTTTCAAAGCTTTTTATAATGTCATTTGATACAGTCTTCAATCAAGAATTTATTTACCATGTTAAAGAATACAAATCAAATGCAACCATACAATCACTGGAAAGTTATGCAAATTGTACCACATAACATGAGAAGGATCCATCTACATACATTTTAACTCTCAGGTGTTAATGATGATTTATGTCATAAATGACGTAAAATATGATTTTGAAATCAGTTTTGCAGTAACACTCAAAGTCATGAACAAAGATATCTGAAATTATTTAGCAATTTCAATTTTGAGCAAAAGACAAAGATTTAATTTATTTCATAAAGTCAAAATTTCCAACTGTAGATAAGTCAAAATCACAAACTTTAACAAAAAGCAGCAAAGTGATTTGTATGTCTATTACTGAAATCTGCTGTATCTTGGAATAAAAGACCTTCATGTCATCCAGTGATCAGCTGGTCAGCATCTACTGTATACACTTGCTGATAAATTGAGTCAAACTGCAAACAATAAAGATCCTGATCTGCCATACGATCATGTGCCTACAGATCAGGGTCTGTTATTTTGTTCTACTAATTACTCCTAATCCTAACAAACTGCACAGGCTGCAATCTGCTGGTGCATTATGCAATGACAGATCTGAGTCTGTTCAGATTGCATTTGGACTTGTCTTATATGCAAGTATATATGGTATGCTTTTGGTCTGATGTCATTAGTAAAAAGCTAATCACAGACCATAATCTGCCATTACAGTATGCAACAGTGGATCTCTGTCATGTACTTCTGAAGTTGGGCACACATTACACACACACAAGGGATACTGAAATCACTGTGTTTGCCAGACATGTCCAGTAGATCAAAGGTTTTGACCAGTACATGCTCTGAACAACCGGACATCAGTAATAAAAGTTTTCAAATATTATTATATCAACCGATCTCAGATTTGACAAACAAACACTTTACTAAAGTAAAATTCAGAGCTCACTAGGTCTACTTTACAGATTGTTTCTTTGTCAAACAATTAATAAAGATGTTGCTGACTAAGCTTAATTCAATGCTCACTAGTCTACTTTACAGACTGTTTATTTTTTTAGACAATTAATAAAGATATTGCCTACTAAGCTTAATTCAATGCTCACTAGTCTACAGATTCTTTCTTTTTTTGGACAATTAATAAAGATATTGCCAACTAAGCTTAATTCAATGCTCACTAGTCTACAGATTCTTTCTTTTTTTGGACAATTAATAAAGATATTGCCGACTAAGCTTAATTCAATGCTCACTAGTCTACTTTATAGATTGTTTCTTTTTTTAGACAATTAATAAAGATATTGCCAACTAAGCTTAATTCAATGCTCACTAGTCTACAGATTGTTTCTTTTTTTGGACAATAAATAAAGATATTGCCGACTAAGCTTAATTCAATGCTCACTAGTCTACTTTATAGATTGTTTCTTTTTTTGGACAATTAATAAAGATATTGCCGACTAAGCTTAATTCAAAGCTCACTAGTCTACTTTATAGATTGTTTCTTTTTTTAGACAATTAATAAAGACATTGCCGACTAAGCTTAATTCGATGCTCACTAGTCTACAGATTCTTTCTGTTTTTAGACAATAAAGATATTGCCGACTAAGCTTAATTCAATGCTCACTAGTCAACAGATTGGGGTTTTTTTGGACAATTAATAAAGATATTGCCGACTAAGCTTAATTCAATGCTCACTAGTTTACTTTATAGATTGTTTCTTTTTTTAGACAATTAATAAAGATATTACCAACTAAGCTTAATTCAATGCTCACTAGTCTACTTTATAGATTGTTTCTTTTTTTGGTCAATTAATAAAGATATTGCTGACTAAGCTTAATTCAGTGCTCACTAGTCTACTTTATAGATTGTTTCTTTTTTTAGACAATTAATAAAGATATTGCTGACTACGCTTAATTCAATGCTCACTAGTCTACTTTATAGATTGTTTCTTTCTTGGGCAATTAATTGCCGATTAAGCTTGCTTGGTAATTATGTTTTCCTGTTTAATCTATTGCTACAAACCACAAGACAAAACAGGTGTGAAAGCTTATCTCCTGGACATATTAAAAAACCCATATCAATGAATGATTGCCCTTTGGACTGTATTACTGATATTATATCAGTCCCTCACAGTGCATGGTTAGTGTTGCAGTATAGCAACACATGATAACTATAACAAAATATGTGAAGCCTAGGCCTGAATTAAGAAAACAAGATACTATCAACAATAAATAACTTTTATTACCATCCTCCAAGACTTACTTGGAGACATCATCAAATATAACTACACCATCAAACTTTACTGGAAATGCCAGTTAATTAGGTGTTATGTATTTTCAAGGTTATAAGTCAGCCTGTGGTCAAGTGATAATTCATTTTTAAAAACAGGAGAGTGGAATAAAATAATATGGTTGGTGAAATTCTAGAGTATTGTGTTTTTGAAGAAAAAAAAAGATATTTTATAAACATAAAGCAGCAGCAAATATGAACCAAAATTGACAGATTATGTAGTACATTTAAGAATATGGTATATCAATGTCTTCTTTTTTGTCACAACTTATTATATCTCCTTCGAATGTTTTTATATTAAATATGACAAATATATGGCTACTATGTTAATTCTCAACAAAAAAAGGCAAGCAAGAGCCATTAGAATTTCAGGATCACTGACTTGAACATATATGGTATAGACAGGTGCCCTGTCCCAACTTTTAGATTAACCAATGTCAAAGTGCCAACATGGCATTGCTAAATTTGGGTCAGGTTGGGGACTCTATCATGAGGCAGTATTTTGCTGGTACATGTAATATGATTGGTCAGTTTGATCACCTGTGTATAAATGCAATCTACATCACATGACAATGATGCATCACAAACAAATGGACAAAGTCACTATGGTGTAACACAAGAGATGTTATTTTGGCATGCAAACATTGACATGTCCCTAGTTGCTATCATGCTCTGGATTTCTTCAATTTGAATTACTTTCTATCATTTAGATGACTGTGAGGTTTGTATAATATTGTCTCTCACGAACAATTTAAATGTAAGGTGTTTAATTTTGTTTCTTCATACTTCTATTGAGACCCATCAAAAGCAATCTGTTTTCAGACACATATTGGGGACCAATCACACTAGTTTATAAAGACAGAGTAGCATTCAGATACATGGTACTTAAGTGCTCATATTCAAAAGTGCAGGTAAATGAGTACTTGAGTAAAGAAACTATTCCCGAACTGTGAGTATAGATACTTACTGGAATGATATGGTCCTTCTTGCTGTCTTTTTCTAGTTTTTCAATCTCTTGTGGTGAAAGAATAGGCAGTCTCACCCACTTTATGACATGTTTTGTCACTTCACTCACAGCTTTTTTCAATACAGCCTGAAATTTCAGTCAAACCAATACTTTGCACAGACTATGTTATTCATAAACTGACATCTTTATCATGTCTTAAAAGGCCCCATGTACACTTGGGATGTAAACTAGGCAAAATACACACTCATGCATGTTGTTAAAAGGTGACTAATGGAAGCAGATCTGAAGCTATTGTGGTTCAGTGAATTTGGGTTGAAATTCAACCATCAGATCAGAGCAGATCACCTTGTTGTGTCCTTGGACAATTAAAGGCACATTACTCCAATTATCTGAACACTAAATAAGCAACTTGTGTTGCTGTGTTATCAAACACAATGCAAAACCAATTATGCAATGAAATGCAAAAGTAAGGGTAAGGGCCTAAACTCTGCAGAAAATGAAAATCAGATACAACTCATGAAAGGTATATTTTCCTGCAACTGGTACTTTACATGTTGGTGATATAGTGTGGTCAGACAAAATATGGATGAAAAGATAGACAAGCAAACAAACAGAGCTAACAACATAGCAACTGCATCTCAATGCAAGATCCAAGCTAAAATGGAAACAAAATCTCTGATACATTAAATTTTCAGATATTTCACTCATCCTTTCCAATTGCCAAAAATATCAGAAGGATTGCCTACATTTTATTTTTCTTTTCAAAAAGAAAATATGCATAGATAATTAGATTCTACACAATATGATTTTCCTCTCACATCTCGATGTACATTATATTAAGTTTAATACTAAAAATGTCATGCAATATCGTAATCTATTAAGACACCACAAGATAGTAATAAGACAGTAAATCCCCTACCAATGTTGTGCTGACAATCTAAACTATATTTTGTGTATTGTAAAATACCATCTATGCTCACTTATTAGTCCAGTCTGAGTACAAACTGCATAGATCCAGATCTGCCATTTCATAATGTACCAGAAGGTCTATGAAGTTTGTTCAAAGTAATCAAAAGAACAAACACCACAGGCCATGATCTGCTGGTGCATTATGTTGACAGCTGATCAGGATTTATACTTACTGCAGTTGGACTTGACTTATAAGCGAGTACATATGGAATTTGTAAACCATGTAGAAATCATCTTTTCAGTAAAACTGTTTCGTGAAAGGGTTAGTATTAAATTACATACCGAATTTACTGCTGCCCATTCCTTGATATATCTGAGTATATCTGCCTCGTCCATCTGTAGATTGTCACTTTTCATTATTTCCACAAGGGCATCCTCAGATAACTCTTGGAAAGCTTTAGATTTGAATACATTCTAGAAAGAATAAAATTAAATCTGTCTTTTCTTTACTACAAAATTACTTTTAAAAATGTATTGTTGACCTACCTGAGTGTGTGTGTGTGTGATTTGGATTTTTAACGTAGCTTTAACAATTTTTCAGTCATATCGCTACGATGTCTGCAGTGTGGCAGTTTATAGTGATGTCTAACACTGGGGCATCATGCCGCAGACATGTAGCATGATGTCCCACCCAGTCACATTATCCTGACACCAGGCCGACCAGTCCTAACACTAACCTCTTAATGCTGAGCGCCAAGCAAGGCAGCTGTTAGTACCATTTTTGTAAGTCTTTGGTATGACTTGGCCGGGGATTGAACCCACGACCTCCCGCCTCCGAGGCGAACGCTCTAACCACTAGGCCACCGGAGCGGTTGAGACCTATCTGAAATATTCACAAATATCTGTGGAACAAAAAAAATGCAGAGAAACAAATTATGGAACAGGAACAAAATAAACTATAAAAATGTTGAATGCAACCACATCACATAGAAGAGTTTATTAAAAAATGATCATAGAAAATACATAATTTCATATTTCAAAAAACTATGTGTGGAGTTATCCAGCACATATACTGATTTAGACTTTGTCATATTTAAGTAAATTTCTACAACATTCTCTAAAAATAGCTCTGCTTGGCATTTATACCTTATTATTAAATACTGCTGAGTAAGAATTAGAAATTAAAACAATTGATATGCAAAATCTGCCTCTTTATGAAAGAGTTGAGCATATTTTTTAACTTAAGAACAACTTAAATCAAATTCCTCTTAAAAGCAAAATGAGGTCCAAAACTCTGTTTGGCAACCTTTTAATTCAGAATATTTCCCAAAAAGTTCTGAAGCTGATTTGAGAAGTCAAAAATGTATAGCGCTTTGATTTTGCATAGAATATAAAAAAAACAATATCTTAGGTTCAACATTCAGTCAAAGCTATAATAAATTTTTAAAGCTAGGCATTTAAAAGCAAAAGATCATATAAAAAAAACTATATTGAAGATTATCTATTAAATGCAAAATATGTAATCTCCCCAAAAAAATACATTAATATTATTATTATTATGATAGTATCTCAGGTCATAATCATTATATCAGTGAATTTTATTACATACTTCTATTTGTGACACAAGGTTATTGCATGGTAACACATATGCTTTGCCTCTCTTCAGTCCTGGATTCCATCCCTAGTTCCATCACATACAGTACTAAATGTTCAAAATCCATAAACAGTCATGGTTACTTAACCTCAAAGACCACCTCATTCAAATAACTAAGGTGGACACCACATAATAATACCTACTCTGACCACCTCATACCAATACTTAAGCTAACCACCTCATACAAGCACTGATGATAACCACCTCATATAAATACCTATGCTGACTACCTCATACCAATGCCTAAGCTGACTACCTCATACCAATACCTAAGCTAACCACCTCATACCAATACCTAAGCATACCACCTTATGCCAATATGACACAATACCAAAACTGACCACCTGATGCTGATCACTTCATATCAATACCTAAGCTAATCACTTCATACCAATACCTAAGCTGACCACCTCATACAAATATCTATGCTGACCACCTCATACCAATACCCAAGCTGACCACATCATACTGATACCCAAGCTGGTCACTTCATACCAATACCCAAGCTGACCACCCCATATCAATACCCAAGCTGGTCACCTCATACCAATACCCAAGCTGACAACATCATACCAATACCTAAACTGATCACTTCTAAGCTGATTACCTCATACCAATACCTAAACCGATCATATCTAAGCTGATTACTTCATACCAATACCTAAACTGATCACTTCATATGGATACCTAAACTGATCACTTCATATGGATACCTAAGCTGATTACTTCATACTAATACCTAAGGTGACCAAAGTACAAAGATTAATATTGTTACAATATTGTGCAACAGATAAAAATAAATAAATAATAAAACTTAAACCATACATCTGTATGTTGTTCAATAAAGGTGAGTGATGATGTCTTAAGGTCTTCCTGTCCATAAGTGACTGCTGCCTGCATACAGTCACATGCATTCTGTACCCCCATGTTCTCTTTCAGATACTCACAGCACAACTGAAATAAAAAGTGCAATTTAGCAATAGGTTTTAGTTCCATTTTATATCAGGTGCATATCTGTCATCTTAACACTGAAGCATTGCCACTGACAAATAGACAAATCTATTTTAAAATTTACTTGAAGACAAATGTACAAGACTCTCAAGAGGTCTGAGTTCCCATGGAACTCAAAATTTTAGTCATAGTACATGAGGGTCTCAAGGTTGATTATTGTATGCAAGCTGATTCAGTCACCATCACTAATGAGGACATTATTTTTCTTCTTATTATTATTATAATCTAAAACTTAACATATATACACACTTATAAGACAAGTCCAACTGCAAAATGTACAGACCCAGATCTGCCATTATATAATGCACTGTCAGATCTGGGTCTATGCAGTTTGTTAGGAGTAATCAGTAAGACAAACAATACAGACCCTAATCTGCAGGTACATTATGCTATGACAGATCAACATCTTTACTGTTTGCAGTGTGACTCAACTTATAACCAAGTATATACAGTAATAGCCATTAAGGTATTTAATGAAAATTTGGGAACAGCATTTACTATCATTAATACGAATAGTCATTACAAGTTATATTTTTCAATAATTATAGGTTACTACTTTTTTATGGAAAAATATGAACAAGTTTTTCTGAGCAATATTGCATGTTAGGACTGCAGTACTACTCAGAAAAAATTAGTTCATATTTTCTCATATAAATGTAGTAACCTTTTTATCATATACTCATTTTGCCTTTCTATCAAAGGCTGAATAATAAAAAGAATACTACAAGAAACAAAGTATTGAATTTATGCAGGATTCCAAGGTAAATACACAACTTTATGTTCAACAATACACGTAACAGTATTCATGCACACATAGCACTGACCAGGGACCTTTGAACTTGGTTGCATATTGCATGTTCAGTCTATTGTTTAAAAAATAAATCTTGTTTTGGTCTACTTATAGTTGAAAATTAGAGTCATGTTGTCAATGAATGTGCCTTGAAACAACTTTTCCAGTTGGTCTGGAATGGAGGGATTTTATTTTTCTGTCTATCCAACTAAATTCTAGTTGTGATGGACTGGATTTATTAGATGGGTCAATTCTGTACAATGTACATATAATTGGAGGGACTAGCCTTGATACAGCTTACACGTGTTTCTGTTCTGTCATTGATTGTCTGGAATCATAAGGTGGGAAAAAATATGAATTCTTTTTAAAAAAAGATGCAAGATTAAATATTGTTTAAAAGGGAATATCACATTCATTTTGCTTTTGAGCACATGAAAAAGAATGCTATTTCTGTTGGAAATGTAGTCAAAATTACAGTACAATTTCATGGTGTGGATCAATTTTGGGAACACATATAATTCTGATTAGCAGAAATAACTAAGAAAGTACATTTTGAGTCAATTCAAGAAGCAAAATGGTAAGTATTCTTACTGCCTGCTAAAAAGACATATGTTTATGTCCTGTCACTTGATTGCTCTTTGTTGGAGGGACCCCCGCTATTTACACGACCTGTATGACTTAAAATGCTACTATAAATCCAAAAATTTTCTCAAAAAAGTAAAGCGGGGAAAACTGCAAAGTAGCTACAATGTGACAGCCCATTTTGCCATAGGAAATAAGGCTTTTTCATCGTCTTGGCTTATTGACTCTGAGGCTCCTGGTTTTCTATGAAAACTAGCCTTCTTCATTTGTATTTTTGTTAAATTTAGTGTTTGGACTAATTTGTAAAATGGGATGTCTCTGTGGGAGACAGGATAGCCCTTGGCCCTGATATGTATAGACCCATAGTCTGAACCATTCAATTTGAGAATAGTTATGAACACTTCTCCTAGATAACTGTTTAAATGATAAGAATGGTATTTTCAGTACAGTACGTCTCATGTTTGATGTGGACATTACAGATATCATGTTCAGTCATTTGCTTGATTGAAAGTTTCTTTTGTGACTCAGTCAACTCATCCACAATGCCAGCTTTATCATCTCAACTTTCAAATGGACCAAATTGCTTGCTCAGTTCATCCACAGACAAATCTAATAAACTGAAAACTCTGCTGTCTGCTACATGAGCATACATTTGTTTACAATCAAAGTAGTTCCTAACAGACAATACTACTTCTTCACATGTGTCATGCAGTATGAAGCAATGCCATATGGATAAATACTGCATGATTCTGACAATGTAAAGAGAAAAAAATGAGCATATAATAATTGTCAATACAGTACTCCCTCATTATAACACTGTCCACAGGAGCCAAAGAATATGCTGCCTTATAGTGAGACCACCTTATAATGAAGTACATTATGCATGTAATTCTATTACCACTTAATGAAATGGGGTCTATGACCATAGTTACTGAAATGAAATGGGGTCTATGACCATAGTTACCTTATAACAAGAACAGTGTTATAATGATGGTCCTTATAGTGAGATCACTTTATAATGAAGTACATTATGCATGTAATTCTATTACCATTTAATGAAATGGGGTCTATGATCATATTCACCTTAGAAACAGAACAGTATTATAATGATGGACCTTATAGTGAGACCACTTTATAATTAAGTATATTATGCATATAATTCTATTTCTGTGCCACTTAATGAAATGGGGTCCATAACCATATTTACTTTATAACAGGGTATGTTACAATTAAGGGCCTTATGGTGAGACAGTAGTGTATCATTACTAATATCCCCAATACAATACAACCAATTATTATCTGAACTCCTCTGCAGATAAACAGGAATTTGGATGAACAAATCTAACACAAAGTTAGCACATTTGGAGAAACATTCATGTAGAGTACATGGCGGGATACAAACCTGACAATCCAGACAACATGATTTATATCAAGAGTTTCTACCTAATGATTGGAATTAATTACATCCCAAAAAATGTATGGTTCTATAAGACACCTACATAAGCAGCAAAAGTGCTTGTAAAACTAAACATTCTTACCCTTCGCAAATCATCTAGTCCAAATTCCAATGATGTTGCTAGCATTTCGATTGCCTGTTGCAGAGAAATGAGAAATAAAACTTTCAGAGGATATATTACCTTCTTTATTTTTGTATAAATGACACTAACTGACAATAAATTACCTTAATTACTTTTTTATAAACTGCCTTCTCTGCAAGTATTTTCTAGATGTACTTAAGTAAAACAGGTCTACAACTTCAAATATAAAATTACATTCAAAATCATTCAGTAATGATAGAAGGAAAAGTCAACTGTGTACATCATAACATCACTCCACCATTTCTGTCAAGTCAAGAAAAAACCTTGGATGCAGTTGTAGGAATACACATAAATTTTATGGGTTTGGTGATTCACTTCCAGTGAAGTGCACCCTACATGTTTGATAGAAAAGGCAATACTTGTTCCAATTGTGGTTTTATGTCATTCTGCCACCATTTTGTGCCAAGTGAACAAAGTAGTTCCAAATATTGTGGCAAATTCTATCTTGACTTGACAATAAAGGTCAAAGATGTTCTGATTGCTGTGTACGTATGTGAAGTATGGAAGAGGAGAAAAATCCTACAAATACTAGGCTGCCCACATGTGTCTGCAGATATTGGTAATTTAAAGAAATACAATTTTTTCAGGTAAGCTAGCATCTACATTAATACAAACAACAAATAACGTAACATGTTCCAGTGTACAATAGTTTGCTGCAGCATGAAGGAAGAGTTTGAACCAAGGGTCTTAAGCTTTTCCCCTAAGTGTTTCAGCGAACTCTTTTTACAGTAAACAATTTTATTATACTCATTATTTAGCATCTATTTTAAGGCAAACACCAAAACATACATTCTTTTGTTTTTGCAATCTCATTTCTTTCTTTGAAAATGTATAATAATTATGAATGTGTTAATGAAATCCATGAAAGTCAATAAAATAAAGTTCAATAAAATCTTCATTAACTTACAATTTTTGGTGTCAGAGTAATACAGTTTGTATAAAGAAACTCTAGCATTGCTAGGAAGACATCAAGATTCATGTCGGACAGGACAAATGAGGAATTATCAGCAGTTCCATTTTTCTGGGATGGATCAGAAAACATGGCCTTGAACACTGTACATCTGGCTGATAGGATACAGCGATGTGCAAATATAACTTTTTTGTTGGGACCAACTAAAAACTTGATGTCACTGTAAAGAAAGAGCAAAATTATTACTGGCCTGAATCATATATGAAAAGTTATTCTTCAAACTTGTGATAAAAATGAATGTATTTGGAACTGGTTTTGTAAATAAAGACACTTATCTTTAAGATATTATATATATATATATATATATATATATATATATATATATATATATATATATATAATATGTTATATATATATATTTGTTCTTTGCTCTTTATTAAAATACATTTAATTTCCAGTTTAAATCATATGATTGTGGGAAATGATCAATAAACAGACACTATGTAGATTCCAGGTTATATAAGGGGAGTTACTCTGATATGATGGTAATGCCAAAAAAATGTATGTACGGCAGCATATACTTATCCTAATGTTGGGAACTTGTGATATATGTTGCACAAAGTGTAAATCATCTTGCAAAATGGATGCTAGTTCCATGGCATCCATTCTGCCACCTATTCTCTCCAACAACAGGAGCTTATCTGAAGAATTAAAGCAATACATCTGTCACCAACTATGATGGGGAGGTTACACCGGGATTGTCAGTGAGAATGGGTCCACCTACATGCGCATGAAAGTACATGTTGACCACAGACTGTTTAAACAATTCCAGGTGTTCCAACAAAAAGTAATAAATCATGTACATCAAAGTTTTAAAGTCAACACCTACCAAAAGCCATCAGAACTTGAGGAGAACAACGTTAAAATACTTCATATTTTGACTCTTATATGTTACCATAAATTGTATCTCTTGCTTCTTGAAAACCATGGTAATCATGTGATCCGACTCTTGCATAGTATCACTGGACATTATCAGATGACAAACTAGTTAACCGATCTGTTACAGTGATATCGATTTTAACTACAGTACAAGTCACATGGGTCATGTAGGCATTCAATACTGATTATTTCAGTAATGGGTGTCATTTTTTTTAATTTGATTCTACATACCTTTAAGTGGCAAGTATTCACTTCATTTGGATTTGTATATATCCTTTGGAAGGTCATTATTTAGATGCCCCCGATGGGTGCATATGGCAAAATCAATGTTAAAGTACATAAACATTTTTGGATGAAATGAACATAAACGTGTGATCCAATACAATCCGGTTTGAATGTCTCACACTATGATGTCACAATGAAACCTATGCACATTGATCAACAAATTCATATCACCTTCGATTATGATGATTCACTTGACGTACAAGTTTAGCACATGGCCACCATTGTAAAATTCCATAATGATAGATAATTTTCATCTGAAGTTTCTTTGTGACAGTTAAGGTGCAGAGCAATATTCAATAATCAGGATTGAATAGACTTTGGTTAAAAAAATTAGTGTTAAATTTTAAAAGAACAATTTATTATTAATGTAGAATGAGAAAATGTGCATACATGACCCATGTGACTTGTACTATAGGTATAGATTCTATCTGAAAACATGGGGTATGGACACGAAATAGTGATATTCATGGGTGCATTTTTAAAGTAGAATACTCGTGAGCATGAGCAATTCCAACTAGTTACTTATGGTCATCCGGTGTATATCAGGAAAACACACCATAGATGGCGCTATACTATAAATAATTAGGGGCCCCGGGTGGCCGAATGGTCTACAGAGCTCGCCTTCAGGCTACCGATCACTGCCGTCTCACATCTGTCCGCGTTGGTCTCGACCAATGTGGGTACGTGAGGGAGCTTGCCAGTAGTTTTCTGTGGGTCGGTGGTTCTTACCAGAGTTCTTTCTCCACCAGTTAAACCCAAAACAGCAAAATACATTTCAAGTTCCCTCGAAAATATGAAACTAAATTATGCGTTAATTAAATACCTGTGATCTTTGTTATTGACGAGTTTTTTCATGCCCATGGCTAATTCAGTAGGATCTCCTTTCATGACCTTTTCGCTAGCCATTGTTTCAGGCTTGACTTATCTCTGTTATAGGACTAAAACAATGGATATATGATGCAGAATTAGAACAAGGGTCAAAGCGTCTCTGTTGTCAGGAGCACCTGGCGTATTTTCGAAAGACTTCAGTATTCGCCCTTATTGTATGAGATACTATTTACAAACACAATCGAAACCTGAGACGGACTATGAGCATAAGCCGTTAAATCTGGAAAACCATGTCACTGACACAAGATTTTAATTTTGTTTTAATAAGCTTGCATTAAGCAAGAAATATCCTTTCTGATTCTCTCTCTCTCTCTTGCATATAAATTTATTTCGGTTTTCCAATGACATTAACATTAAAGAGTTAAACTATTCCACATTTTATTTTTAGCTGATGTAAACATTTTGCACTTTGAGACCAAAAGCAGATGCGTTTTACAGAATTTTCCTATTAAATTAAAACTGGATCAAACACAAAATTCACATATCATATGGCAATATCTCTGAACTTTATCTTTTTAAAACCACTGCAAATCATCATGTTAACCCATGCATAGTGAAGTGACCTTTTTATATCTTAGGATTCTGAGAGAAGGAAACAGACCTACAAAAAAT
Organism: Megalonaias nervosa; assembly: GCA_016617855.1. Classification (NCBI taxonomy): domain Eukaryota; kingdom Metazoa; phylum Mollusca; class Bivalvia; order Unionida; family Unionidae; genus Megalonaias; species Megalonaias nervosa. Next base: position 41,452 of record JAECUM010012970.1, read on the forward strand.
ACCAGATTTTAAATCCAGTGTGTTCTTTTTTCCTAACTCATAAACTGTAAAGAGATCAATTCTTAATATAGTAAAGGTTAAATGCTTTTTTAAAAAAAAATGAGTTAATATCAATCTAAGTTTGATCAAAGTGGTTAAAGAGGTGCTACTCCATAATTTACCAGAAAAAAATAAAACTCTAGAAAATTGTTGTTCTTGTAAACTCACAACTTTCCCAATCATAAAGCACATATAAAACATTTGAATTTTCATAGATAATCAAAGTCAAACTTTCAGATTTGAAACGTAGCAACATCAGTTTTGAGTTCTATAAACAGTTCACTTCGAATCTGTATTCATATTCAAACAAGCGCAGCTGTTACCATAGCAGCTGATGACACTGTGCAAAGATGAGTGTGACAAGCACCTACATCCCTGAAGAAGTAAGTTTTGTGGAAAAATTGGCTGTACAGATGGAATTGTGTTAAAAATGTTATGGGCAAACATACTCCATTCAAACTTTCATATCCATGTAGAAAACCATTACCTTATGTGAACAGAGAATGAAGAAAAGCTTTAAATGCTAATTATATTTTAAAAAAACCTTGGTAAATGCAAAGCTTTGGAAACTATAGAAAGCAGAGAAATTTGGTAAACAAAGTAAAGAATGAGTCTCTGGAAATGTAAAATCTTCTGGTCAACTATTAAGCCCTATTTTTCTAATAAATGTTCTGATTGTTGAGATAAAATCATTCCTATTGAAGTACAAAAAATGTAAACAATACCTGGGAAATATAAATAAAATTTTTATGCAATTGTGATATTAAACATTGGCAAGGATGTTCCTTTTGAGCCTTTAACTGATCAAAGTATCAAGGCTATTAAGGACAATAGTAACATAAATATAAAAATTAATTTAAGCAGGTTAACCATGAAGAAGAGTATAAAATTATATGAAGTTTTAATTAAAAATACCTAGTTGGGGGATCAAATTCCTGTTAAACTGTTAAAAGCTGGGGCACCGATCCTTGTTGGCCATGTTACAGATCTAATTATATGAAGGAAGCATAAGTAAAAATTTCTAAAAAGAAAAATCCTATTAATAAAATTAACTATAGACCTGTCAGCATTGTACACATCATATCCAAACTGGTGACACCCATTTAGCATCAGTGTTTGAAAACATTTTTAACAGATTTGGGTGCTTTTCATAAAGGTCATGAATGCCAGACCATAATGTTTGCTTGAAGTCTAGAAGAAGGCTCTTGATAAAAATGTACATGTAGCTGCAGTTCTGACAGATTTATATAAGGCTTTTGATGGTCTTCTTCATGATATTTTCATTGGCAATCTTAGAGCTTATGGGATGTCAGATGGCTCAGTAGGTCTCTTACAGTTCTATCTGTCAAATCAAAAGCAGTCAATTACAAGTAACATGCCAGGTGTTCTGAGTAGCTCCTTTGAAATTAGAAAAGGTCATTTCCTCAGGGGTCTATCCTTGTACCATTACTCTTTAAAGTTTTTATCAATGATATTTTTTGTTTTGTTAAATATAGCTCTTTATATAATATTGTTGATGATAACACTTTGTCCTTTTCCTCTACAGACTCTGATATGCTGATTGACAACACTTGAAACAGAGTCCAATATTCTGATTGACAGGTTCACTGCAAACAAATATGCAAGTCAACCCTGAAAAGTCTCAAGCTGTGTGTGAAAAGACATTCAGTATGAAACCTGTACTGAGCATAAGCAGTACAATCATAAATTATGAAGAAATTGTCAAACTGTTTGGAATTAACACTATCACCTGCAATTTGATTAAAATTAAAAATATCTTTGTAGAAAAGCTTCAAGGCAACCATCTCTTTTGAAACACATTGGTCAGAAGTTAACTAGACTCAACAAACTGAAAACTTTGCATACAGTTATCCTTTTAATCTTAACTTCAGTCCCTTAGCCTAGCATTTCTGTAGTGACATAAAGACTATTAAACTTAATAAACATGTATATGCTATGAGATTTGTGTATGATGATTATACAAGCAGTTATCATAAACTCTTACGCAAGGCAAAAATGCCTACCCTGAAGATGCACTGACTGAGGACTAGGGCTTCAGACACTTTTACAATTAAGAATAAGTTTGCTCCTAAATGTATGGATGATGGGATATGTTTTAAATACAACAAATACAATTTTGGATCTCAAATATTTTAACCAACCCAAAAATTAAAAGATTCACTTATGGTAAAAATCTTGTAGATATGCAACTGCTATTCCATGGAATGAGTTACCTAATAATTTTAGAGACCAATAACATTTTGATTCATTTAAATCATTCATTTTAGCCTGGAATGGTAAATATTGTAAATGTAATATTTGCAAATAATACCTGTCCTCTCCAACCCTCTTGCCATGAAAACAAGAACTAATATCTGTTACCATTTTGTTTATCTGTCCTTGTTTTATGTACAATCGAGTGCCCTTCTCTTAGCTCTTTCCTTTTTAAGTGTCAGGCCGAATTCTGCATCTCAGTATGCTTATAGTCCCAAATGGTGCTTCTGCTTTAAAACCAACTTAAAATTTCAATTTTAAGCTATAATTTTGCTACGTAGATATTGGTTTGTTTTTTTTGCATCCTTCATGTTCTGATCTGTGGGTTTTACTTACCTCAATACTAATTTTACTTTTAATTACTGCTTTTATAAAATGCTTTGCTTGCTTATATTTTAAGTTTTATACACCATGTGTTTTGTCCCATTGTATCTATTATGCTGTCATTATGTCTTGCAAATCATGTTTGATTTAATGTCTTTGCTATGCCTTGATGTCATGTTGTTAAAAGGTTAATTAGAACTTATGCTGAATTGTTGTTGTAAATCTTCCCACCTACATATAAATATTATTTTATCTATTTTATCTTATCCTATCGATCAAGAAAATAGACAAAGAAAAAATAGTCAACAGAACATATGCAATGGAGCTACATGCTTCCTACCTGTTGAAAATAACCAAGTTGACATGAGAGAAACAAGGGAATCTCAAAATAAATAATAAATAGTGCTGATTATTAACGATATAGTTGGCAACAAGATTTCTTTGCAGCAACTTTGGATCACAATTTTTTTTTTACATGCATTAGTGATGGAGAAACGGATATGTATTCAGTATGAAAGATGATATTATCGTTATTGGAAATGAAGATGGAGAGTGCAGAGGTAGACATTTCTCTGCATGTGACCTTTAATTGTTCGCATGATTACATACTATCTACATTGGGACCTTTAATTGTATGCATGATTGTGTGCTATCTACATAATGGGACCTTTAATTGTATGCAGGAATGTATGATATCTATATTGGGATCGTTAATGGGATCTTTGTGTGCATGATAGCATGATATCTACATTAGGATCTTTAATGTACGCATGAATGCATGATATCTACATTGGGATCTTTAATTGTATGCATGAATGCATGATATCTACATTGGGATCTTTAATTTGTATGCATAAATGCATGATATCTACACTGGGATATTTAATTGTATGCATGACTGCATGATATCTGTATTGGGATATTTAATTGTATGCATGACTGCATAATATCTACACTGGGATTTTTAAATGTATGTATGACTGCATGGTATCTACACTGAGCTATTTAACTGCATGCATGAATTATGTGATATCTACACTGGGATCTTTAATTGTATGCATGACTGCATGACATCTACACTGGGATATTTAATTGTATGCATGAATGCATAATATCTACATAACCACAAACTGCTTCTAATGTTATTAACATTTCTTCATTCATAATGCAAGTAAATGATCTGTCTCTCTGAAAAGAAAAAACCCAAATATTTTATAGGCATAGTCTTAATTCTTGGCACATTCATTTTGCATCAGTAGTTTGGGGTATGTGTACAAAAGTGTGTGTGTGTGTGTGTGTGTGTGTGTGAGAGACATACAGATATGTACAGTTATAAATAGTGTCCTGTGCTGTATTGTTTCAGGCATTTTATTCAAAATAATTTAGAACACTAATAATTTAAACTTGGTAGAAAGATAGCTTGCTCAAACATTTTAGTATCAAGATTAGGAAGAATGAAATTTAACAACTTTGTGTGTCACCCAATTATTTTCTGTAAATAAGAGAGATTTCACAGCAGAAGATGGTGCATGTATAATCGTCATCATTTATTATTATTATTGAAATGTAAAAATGGTTACTCTTAAACCACAAATCAGTTGTTTTTCTCAATATTTTCTCTTTGTGTACTTATGTATTGCAGATCATTTTGCAGGGCAATGTACTTGATGAATTTGTTTTACTTTATATTCCTTATTCATTACTGCTTTTTTTAGGTATCACATTCAATCCCATAAAGGACTTTAAAATCCCTGTTTAACAAAACTATTCAATCCAACACAGTGGAGGGGTGGCAGTGACTCGTATTAGAATCCAAAACACCTTTGTACATTTAAACTCATTGTGAACTTAGCTTACATTGACAGAAGTGTGACTGTTATGGTGAAGGACTTTATGTATATTCTACCATTATCTGATCTGTACTTTACCTATGGTGGAGTAGTCCTGAGTATGACAGGGTCAATGTTGAAATGTTTCAGGGATGGCTTCAAGCAGCCCCTGAAGCATTCCTTTGGACCACTCTCCTTCCTTCAGCTTGCGATAGAAAATCTTCTTTGGTAATCACTTGTCTGACATCCTGCTGACATGGCCTGCCCATCTTAAAGGCAATTTCATCAGCAGGGTGTAAGCAAAGTAAAGGTGTATGTGTATGTATGTATGTATGTATGTATGTATGTATGTATGTGTATATATATATATATATATATATATATATATATATATATATATATATACTCTCACCCTTTTGACCTTTAAATAAGTGCATGACTAGAGTGCACACTATCTGCAAAACCAGAAACTGTTTCAAATGTCATTAATTCAGAAAACTGCTACTGTTAAACCACAATTCAGTTGTTTAACTAAACATTTCATTGTTGTGAATGTATGGATAGCAGATGCATTCAGCAGGGCATCATACTTCATGATTTTGTTTTAGTTTATATTTCTGATTCTTTGTTATTTTTATTTTCAGTTTATCATATTTATCATATCACATAAAGGACTTTGGAAACTATTTTTTAACTGAATTATTCAAGCCACCTTAGCACAGGCCTGGCAGTGACTCTTGTACATTAGAATCTAAAACCATTTTGTCTGTTTAGACTCATTCTGACCTTGGCTTACGTTGACAGAAGTGCAACTGTTATGGTGAGGGATTCTATGCATATTCTTAACTGGTCTATACCTTATCTATAACGAGTCCAGTGAATGGTTTGATTTCTCTTTACTAATTACATTTAAAAGAAAATGGATGCTTTGTATGAATGTTTGCATGAAAAACTGTTGTTTATCAGTATCATATTTAATAATTTTGGTATCTTATAAAAATTATCATCTTCGGGAAGAAATAAAATTGTCTCTTTAATAGATTTTTAATACCTTGTACTCTGATGAACTCTGTTATTAAAAATACATGTACTATGGATCACCCATTGTCAGCTCCATACAAAACCCCCAAATTTTAATAGCTTTATTTTTCTGAGTGTGTGTGATTTGGATATCGCTATGATGTCTGCAGCGTGGCAGTTTATAGTGATGTCTAGCACTAGGGCATCATGCCACAGACATCTAGCATCACATCCCACCCAGTCACATTATCCAGACACCAGGCCGACCAGTCCTAGCACTAACCTCTTAATGCTGAGTGCCAAGCGAGGCAGCTGCCAGGACCATTTATTTAAGTCTTTGGTATGACTTGGCCGGGGTTCATACCCACGACCTCCTGCATCTGATGCAGATGCTCTAACTACTTTATTTTTCAAATTATACTGAGGTTATAATAATAATAATAATAATAATAATAATAATAATAAGCTGTAATATGGATTGACTGTTATTTGCAATTTTTCTTTTCCCATTCATTATGTATTTACATAACAACCATTCCTTCTACAGTAGCAGTTTATATTTTCTGAAACATTTGAAGACAGTTGGAATAATAAATTAATAGAGTAGATGGAACATTATCTTCTAGCTAGTGTCTGTTGCTTATAGTTGTGACAGCAGTATAATTAGTATCAAAAGTTAAAATAACAGTCCTGTCAATATATATAAGTTAAAATATATGCAAATTTGTATTGTCACAAGCTGTTTGACAGAAGGTTTACTTAGTCTGCCAATTACTTAAAGATATTTTGGCACTTATTGATATTATCTGAAATCTTTTCATAATTTTATAATTGATAGTCATAATAGTTTTTAAAAATTCTCAAAAATTGACAATAACTTTATCCACATGCATTTTTAAACCAGGTGGGATTTATGTCTTGCTGCCTCTGTGTTTGTCTGTCCATCCATTTGTAGTATATCTTCTACACCACTGCAGATACAGACTTGAAACACTGAGGTATGTTTGGGTGTGTGTGTGTCTTTATATGAACCCAATGGTTTTAAAATGGTATTATGACCCTTGGGTTGGATCAGGGGTAGGGGATAGTTTTTTTTTTTCTTCTCAAATCTGAGTACTTTCAGAATTGTAGGCGAGATCTGAAAGTTGGTTTGTGTAAATGTCATGCCCAGGGCCATAGCATATATAATGTGACTTTTGGATTACACTCTTTGGTCTTGACTCAGGATTGAGTGCTGTGGGGATGCTGCCCTCAGGTCACAACTTGGAAATTTTAATTATGACTCTTGGGATGGGACCAATGTCTCAGGATAGTTATTTTTTCTTCCAAAAATCTAAATATCTTAAGTACTGTAGGTGATCTTAAAGCTGGTTTGCATCTCTTTAAGGTCATGGCTATACCATATGTACTGGGGTTTTGGGATAGAATGCTCAGGTCTTGCCCCAGGGTCATGACTTGGAAATTGTTGAGATCCCCACTCAGTAACCATATATAAGTTTGAAGGAGATCAGACATAACCAGATATATCAGTATATCCAGTACAGACCACAAGTCATGTCCCTGGGTCATGGACTTGACCCCAGGTTATAGCATGGAAACAGTTGAAATCCCCACCTTCTAACCATATATTGGTTGAAAGACATGAGAGGAATTCAGACATATTTCCAGTACAGACCGTGGGGAAGGGGACTAGCTCACGGATCATAAATTGGAAAGTTTTGTCATCCCCAGCCAACAACTATGTATAAATAAAGGTTCTCAGGCTTTTTGCACCCACAGTGATATGCAATGCCATGCCATTACTTGTTTTATATTTTGGTATCTCACTTTGGATTATACTGAACTTGATGCTTACCAAAGCACTCCTTCAGTGTAAAAATTGTACAAGTGACACTGCCCGCATGCTTCTTGAAGAAAACATGGAATCAATGTGCAGATACAATTTTTTTTCTACAAACTCTTCCAATATTATTCTTTTTGGAAGTGTTTACTGAAATCAACCGAATCAGAACTAGTGGGCATGATGCTGTCCTTTCTTAAAGGTCAAGGTCACATGTATTTTTTGTATGCTATTTGTAAACAAACAGAATTATTCATAGAAAAATTGGTAAATATTTAGAGATATGTAAGATGAGGATGTCAAACTTACCACTTTCATGATTCTCATTTGTTTGTAACTATAACGCAGAAACTTTTAAACAAAGTAATAGAGATAAAACTTGGTATTGACATCATGACTTGATGTTGTGACTAAGCACTTTTATGGACTTACTGGTATCTGTAAGGCCAGGCCACATGCCAATATCATTTTTGGTGTGTCCAAACTGTTACCCAGAAGTTACATTGTTATTGATAATGGAATGTAATTTTTTACCCTGTATTATCTTGTACCTATCATATGTATCAATAACAACAAGGTCAGTCTTATGTGATGCTTACTCATTTTGCATTAGGACTGTAACACTAAAGCAAATGAAATCAGTGTAATTAAACTTATGTTTAAATCATAACTTTAGAATATTTAATTGTTTCCTTGGTATTTTCATCATGGTTAAGATCAACATTACCAGTCTTTTTGTCAGGGTTGTAGCTCAGAAAATCTCAAGGATAGTAACAGTAAAACAACACTTTGTATATTCATGCATCATGACCAAATGTCAAGTCACATAACAATTTTATGATCCAGTTTTCAAGATCAGGTTCATTTTTCATGGTTGCGTTTTAGTTCAAAAACTTCTGAAATAATGAAATATTTTGGATGGTGTGTCTTGTACCACTATTTTAAGATCACATCTGAAAACTGAACATTTGAGTCATCTCAAAGTTATTTACTTGTAACGTCTTGGCTCTTACTTTTAAAGCCATTAAAAAAACATTTGACAGTTTTACATCATTGACTTTTAAAATCTGATGGTTATGGTCTAATGCCAATATACATATTTTTCTTGACCACTAAAAACACATAGAGCAATGATGACCTGGCTGTGCTTCTAATAGCTGCCTCGCTTGGCACTCAGCATTAAGAGGTTAGTGTTAGGACTGGTTGGCCTGGTGTCAGGATAATGTGACTGGGTAGGACATCATGCTACATGTCTGCGGCATGATGCCCCAGTGATAAACATCACTATAAACTGTCAAACTGCAGACATTGTAGTGACATGACTGAAAAATTGCTAAAGCTACGTTAAAAATCTAAATCACACACACACACACACTGGCTGTGCTTCTTTTAACACTTTTATGATTATCATAAAAGATAAAACAACCTTTCAATTTGTGCAGGTAAGGAAAGAAATACAGGAAGTCCTAGCATGTCAGTGTACAGTATTTACACCTACAGTAATATTACCCTAAAGTATCAGTTGAATGCAGCCGTTGATGTAGAAGACATGTGATTCCCCTCCCCCACAAAAAAAATGGTAGAGGGTGGGGCAAAACACTGTTACTGAAGCAGAAAGGTGATTACTATACATGATCAATACTTTTGCAGGTGAGACACAAATCACTGTTAGGAAAATAATACATATATCATGCCTATTGCTTGCACTTAAGACAAACCAATTTCTCTGCCTCACTTATTTTCACAGGTAAGACACTCAATGACTCAGTTATTATCTTTTATTTTTTTTATTCTCTCCAGGGTTAAAGTAAATACATGACATGCAAAATTACAGTGACAAGTCATTAAAAATTAAAATAGTATGCCTGCCATTACATTTGAACTTCAATTCATGAATGAACATGCCAACATAAAAGATTTACCTCCCAATATGCAGTGTAATGCAAAAAGCCACCAGAATGGGTCACTGTGGTTATAAGTAATTCCATTTAAGGAACACAAAATGTACAGATACAATACCATTCTGCCAAAGATGTGCATGCTGAAATTAATTTCCTAAACAACTGCATTCTCTGTATAAGAACTTCAATACAGTCAAGCCTGCATTACTGTTACCTGCTAGTTTTCAGACTGATTCATTTTGCTGTGTTATTTACCTGTATTCTGTGAACAACTTTCTAATCCAACCCACAACCAATATTGTAGACCTTTACTCAAGATGCAATCTTTGTAGCAACCAACACTTGGTAAAGAGCATACATCTACCACATATTTTGTAAAATTCATAAGTTTTTAATATTCATTTGCCAATAACTGATGAAATTACTACTAGTTATCAAACAGAGATGCTGCCAGGATAATATGTGAAGTGAGGGGGAATGAATCTTCCCCTTTTCACTAAAGGGGGAAATAGAACAAAAAGCAGCATGTGTGTTTGTATGTGTGAGAGAGTACATAGTTCAACATTTACCTAAAACTTAAACATCTATCTCTCTTTCTAGTATATGTCTGTCATCTGATGTCTACTCATGAGCTTACAAAACCAGTTACCTGTCAAGTTCATTACCTGTCCAGGTGTTATTTGTTTAGAATATTAAGAAATATATCCCTACTCATTTCATTTTGTTGAAGTATGGGGTTGATATCACATATTCAGCAAACTCAGATTTATGTGCCAAACCCACAGCTATACCAATGCAAAAAAAAAACATTTTCACTTTGTCAAGTGTAACAGGCTTCCCCTTTCTCATATGGATGTTATCAATAAGTCTTCTCCATGTATTCTCTCACTGCATAAAGATGCTTTTGATCTATGATTAAATACAAGAAATCCTCATCAATAAAGTCTTAAATGATCTATAAGCTTGATATTCTCTACTGCTACATTTAATTTTGAAATACCAATGAATAAGTGGTTGACCGGCATGCCATCTGTTTTTGTCCATTCAGTATATGCATCGGACTTATATTCAACATTGTTTTCAGGTTCAAAATCACTCCCTGGTATTTCTAGTAACATTTCCCCAGCTCCAATAATCTGATATACTTCCATATGTTCAAAGTCATCATCTCTATCATCTGCAAGTATTTGCTGAATGAAATTGCCATCCGAAGATGAACTATGTTGGGAGTTGGCAATTTTGGAGGTTTCCTAGGTAGCCCGTATTTTAAACAAGAACTATGATATTAAATGCAAGGTAAATCTATGACAGAATGAACCAATCAATTTTAGTTAACAACCATTCATATCAAGCTTGAGTACCCCCTTATGTAAACAGTTGCCTACATGAAAAATGACATGTCACGACAAGTGCTGTGAGACCTCTACCGGCAACACTCATGTTGCAAAAGCACTTTAAGGGTGAACAGTTAAATAAATCTTGTACAATGCCCAGAGTAAAATTTGTATATGCAAAACTAATCTGCTGGAGTTCTCACATATCACTACCTTCCAAATGCATGAGTTTGTAACATTTTTGTGTGATTTGCAAACTCGTGCTTCCTGGCAGCATCTCAGATAAAGTTTATTGAGTTACGACTAATTATATCCCAAATGCTCCACTGTACAAGTTGTCTGTAACCTAAAATTTATTTACATTAATAATTGTTACCAACACTAGCTGATAAACAGACTACTGTCCAACTTGTAGTTTTGTAAACTGTACTAAAATGCTATAAGAAATCATAATGGAGAAGTTGGTGCTGTTATGGTTTGCACAGTACCAAAGAGTAGTATTTTGAAGAGTTTTCAAGGACTTCCAAATGATTTCAAGTAGTACATTTTCTTTTGAAGCTTCCTCCATATATTAGTTTTTGGGGGTTGGTGGACTACCCCCTCTAGTGTAGTGCCGTTTGATCCATAATTCTAAATTTAACAAGTAATGTATTTGATTCAGTTTCAACTTTCTGTATTCCCGAGACAGATAAATTCAAGAATCTTTAGTAAAATTTAATAAATTTTGTAATAAATTCAAGGATAAAACAAACTTTTTCAAACTTCAAGGAGTTTTCAAGGCTACCCTTCAAATTCAAGTATTTTTAAAGGTTATGTAAACCAAGGCTGTTTGCAGTTGCTTGATTCAATATTTATAAAGAAGCAGTGGACAGCATGCAGAAGTTGCAATGAAGAATTTTTATATTGGTATCAACTCAAAGATTTGCAAGTATAAGAAGACTAGCAGTTTAAACAAACAGGAAGTTAACACATGGAAATGCAAATTTATGACTCCAAATGGTTTCCAACAGAATTCTGTGATATATTGGCTTTAATTACTTACCTTAATAGAAAAAGTATATATTTGACAGTTTGTGGCAGTTCATCTTAAGATTTTCAAGTCACACATACCTGCGACCCAGGGAAGGTGCTTTTAATGTGGGGTACTCACTCATAGATGCAGTTTGAATCTTCTTATCATGTTAATATTAAGTCTCTGAAATCAAAGTACCCTGGCATATATTTTAACAAAACTGCCTTCTCTGGGTACTATGTATGTTTAAATGGAACAGCCCTAAGTCATTTTCGCAGCCACCTCTAGGAATTTAGAAAATTGGTTTCTAGAGAAATCTGCTTGCTTTATAGGTTATTGCTATAAAAATTTTCTTTACAGGACCCTGAGAATGTGGCCTTTTAAAGCTTGCTAAAGGCAACCCTCAAAGTAGGTTTGATGGCAATATAAATTCTTTTGAAGGTAAATAGTGGACATTTTCTATAGTTTTTGGAAACCTATCTTGACTTACAATCATTTTTGCAACTGTTTCGCCAGCAGAAAAAATTCTGTTAGTAAAAAAATGTCCTGACACTATTTTGTGTTAACAGAACAGTAATACTGGTATTAAATTTTAAAGAGTGATAATAATAACAAAAATCTACTGATCTAGTAGTCTCTGAAAGTAACTATAAGTATACATGATGTAAAATTTGTAAATTTTCACTGCAGTTGTGCTCATAGGAATGTCAGAAGGATAGAAAGTTTAGCTTTCCCAAAAAAGAAAGTGTTTAAAAGAACTGAAACATTAATAAAATCCTTGATAAAGAGTAACAAATCCAATTAGTGTTTCTACATCGTAATGAAAATGATGTTGAAAAAATCTCTGAGTACTTCACATTATGATCCTGATCTTCATTTGAAGAGAAAAGAAATATTTTTGTAGTCCATCATTTTTTCCAACATATAAAAGTAAGCCGACTTTGTTCTATACCTAACCAGAACAAGCTAGAAATGACAATTCTGCAAGAGCTAACTTGTATTAGCACAGATCATAAATAAATGATCCATACACGTTTTACAAAACAAAAATGTGTCAATTCACTGGTGATATTTTGTCAGATTGCATATTCTGCTGGACAGTGAAACTTATGACATTTTTTTAGCAAAAGTATTTACAAATGGCATTGCAAATATAAGGCATATAGCAAAATACAGACAATACCCAGATTATTAGTATCCTATTGAGATAATACTCAATGGTGTACAGTATTTCATAACTTCTGGACCCAAAGAAAAACATTGTAAGCAAAATTTCATTTATCAAACAATATTCAGGTTATCATTTTCCAAGACATTTCCAAGACATTATCATCATGAATTTTGATGTTTCAATGACTATTTTAACAGTAAATTTTCACAGTCTTTATACCATTACAAAGGGTATAGCTATGGGGCAAAAGATGTCTTACCACATATGTGACCAATTACAATGATAGTCAAATTTAGACTGGGAGCTCCAAGCATGATGTTGCAATGTCAAGAATGGCTCTGAGGTCTCAATATTTGGACTAAATAGGTTTATTTATTAAATACTGACAATTAATAACCTACCATGTTAAATAAGAGACCATGTCATAAATACAAGTATAAACATAAAAACAAGGAATTACATATTTATTTATTTGCTGCCTCAGAATTATTAGCAAAGCCCCAGCTGGTTGTCATGCTTTGAAACAAGAAAGAACTTAAAACTCGCTGGAATAATACACTTATCCATCACACTTATCCAATGATGCAGCTTCATCACATCAAAGTATGTATACAAGATATCACATGCCATTTAATTAGGCTAACAGGTGATGATCCTGGTTACAGTCTATACACTGAGAATAGGTTAATTTGCTGGGCTGAGGGAACACATCATGTCAACAAGTCTAATTTCTGTAGCAGAACCTGGGCACCCTTAAATGTCATTTTCTTGAGGGATTTCCGAATGCCCATCAACTGAGACACCACCTGCTTTGTGATTTCTGTGTGTTCCAATTCCAGAAGGCTGTAGAGAAAGAATAAGCAGGTTTTAAAAAATATAAAAAAACAATTAAAAAAAATTGTCTAACTATGACACATAATAAGATTTGTGGTGCTTAAGTGCGTTAATCTTGTCCCTCTAACAGGTACATGTAGGTTTTGGACCATTATTTTTGCTTTGCATCTGATGCCTTAGGCGAAAAGGCTTTAGGATTTATCTCAAATAATTTTTTTCCTAGTGCTTTGTACCATGGTATTTTTTCACTGCACTGGTACAATGGTAGTTTCCGTCAGTAAGTAATGTACAGAAATTCCCTGAGTAATCTTGTTATGAATTTAATTATATTAACAGCATGTTTTCATTTTTCATGACAAAATAATTCCAAAAATTACATTTTGTACTGACAAAACAGTTGTATTTGTCATAAATTAATTTTGAATATTACAAATAAAATTATATTTATCTGATCCTTTAATGCAGTTAAAACTCGTTATAACACTATTCATTATAATGCGAATCCGCTTATAACGTGATGGCAGCATGGCTCCCATATTTTAGTTACTGGTAACCTCTCTTTTTAACATCCTAAATACATGCTCTTGGAAAAGCACATTATTTGTATCCCTAGAAGATTTTTAATCCCAGCACTGCATTTAATGTTGCCTTATCTTCCAAAATTTTCTAAACATATTGCAGTGTTATATTTGTTAACGAAAATAAAGAAAAGCTATCAAGTTCAGACAATTTAAAAGATTTCTGAATACAGTCAGCACTATTCAATGTCTGGAAGAAGTAACATATAGCTAGTTTGACATTTTCCAAGATGTTATTCTTTGGACCCTGAACATCACGTTATAACAGGTGTTGCCTGTAACATGTTTGACATGTGTAGCCAAATGAGATGTTCAGGCAAATATTCGGTCAAATGCAATTATTTGAGAAATTTCAGATTGCAAAAAAAAAAAGGTAATTTGTCTAGTTATTTACTCTTGGTTTAATACATGTAATGTTAAGTACACATGTATTCCTTTGTAAGACTGCAAATCATCCTACGATTTTCTGGAGTGCAGTTGTTGTCTGTTTGAATTTTACTTAATTTCTTTAGTCCACTAAATATTTTCTTGTTTGTTGAGTGTGTTTATGTTTGCTGTCCCCATCCGATAGATATCTTGCCTTGGTGTTGGCATCCCACTCAAAGTTTCCCTGCCTATTATATCAACAATACAGCTAGCAAATTGAAGGCTTCAGTGTCAATATTTCCCATTTTAATCTGAAAGCTCTGACAGCTATAGTGTAAGCATAATCATCCCACTTCTGTTATAGTTTTTCGATCACAATTTATACAACAATCAACAAACACACAGCACATTCATCTACTTTAAGGTACTGCCCATTTAAATTTTTAGGAGGGGGCAGCAGTTTTTTGGTGCTGAGATATTTTGTTCCGTTATCTCAAGATAAGTTTTTTTTCAAATAATATGATGAATACACTATGGTGTTATTTTGCTATAAAGCAGAGGAAGATATTTTTTCAGTTAATGACTGACAAATTTTTTTTTAAAAGTCCTGGTCCATGTAGGGCATGTAGAATATTAAATTGTTGGCCCCTAATATAATTGCAGTATACTGTGGTTCGTATCATGGTATGTTCAGAAATACCGCAGTATAAAATTTTTTGTGGTATCTAGCTCTAATTATTACCCATATAATCCTTATCGCTAATTATTGCCCACATAATCCTTATCTATAAATATTACCCATTTAAGCCTTTTCTCTAATTATTACCCATATAATCATTATCTCCAGTTATTACCCATATTATCTGTATCGCCAATTATTACCCATTTAATCCTTATCTTTAATTTTTACCCATTTAAGCCTTTTCTCTAATTATTACCCATATAATCATTATCTCTAATTATTACCCATATAATCATTATCTCTAATCATTACCCATATAATCCTTATTGCTAATTATTACCCATTAATGTGAATCTCCTGATTTGGTGGAGAACCTGTGGAATTATTTTGACAGATGGGAAGACATTAGCATACAGACAACCCACTTCTGACTGAAAGTGTACACCACCCAGGCTCTCTGATTTGGCACTGGCGAGACATAAAGAGGGAGCATGATGTTCATTCTCATACTGAATAAGTATTCTAATTGTCTCCCTCCACAAGTTTAAAAAGCACCTCTGCTACTGACTGTTGCTGGGACAATTTCACGAGGACCACACAGGCATATCTGGACAGGCTGTCCACCAGGATATTCCTTTTGTTCAGAATATGGCAGACTGAGAGTGATCCCTGTCTGCGAATGCACATAGACGGAGGTTCTCAAGGACCATGTTGATGCATAAGTATGCTACTACAGACATCTTGTTCAAGGTGATTATAAAAATTATACCTTATGAGTCTGACATACCCTAGGAGGGCTACAAAACACTGCCCAACCTTCTACATTGTTTATATGAAGAGTCGCTTCTTCCTGAGACCAAAGTCCGTGAAGAACTATGCCCTTTGGCCCCAGGTGAGCGCTCCATCCTGAATTTGATGCATATGTGGAAAGAAAGGAGTTGGGTTCGGGGCTGTGAATCAGGATGCTGGTTGTAAACCAATCCTGATCAAGCCACCAGCTCAACTGTGAAAAATGATGGGATCCCAGAGGTTTTTTGGCTTTGTAAGGACCAACACCATTTTTCAGCACATCATCGACTATGCTTGGTGGCCAGTATATATTTTGGGGTAAGAACCAAGGAAGACTTCTGAAATAACCAATGACCCATGGAGAGCTACTAGCAAGCTTTCTCACATACCCATGTTGGTCAAGCTTAGACTCAATTTCACAATGACAGAGGTTACATATGTGAGTGACCCATTAAGGCGAGTGCTTTACACCACTCAGCTAACCAGGGTCCTTGTGTGCTTTCTAGTTTGCAGGGAACAGGAATTGGAATGGGTGCTCATGAAGTCTTCCTAGGAGAACCAGATCTGCAGCTGTGTTCAAAGTTCCAAGGACAATCAGGTAAACAAGTTGACAATGAAGCTTAGGCCATAAGACCCACTATGAATGACAAAATATGAGCAGTTCCGTCTAGTGGGGTGCTAACACTCCTTTGATTGTTGAGGAAACTCATTCATATAATGTCCTGAGAAGGGATGAGATCTGACTACTGTGTGCTGAGTATCAGAACCAGACAAATCACCGTTGACCAAAAGAGTGATAGGCACTTCAGGAGAGTATCTCTGAGGATGTTGTACATCAACAAATTGTCAAAATACTTGAGAATGGGGGGCCCCAAAAACCTCAAATGTGCTACTATTATGCCATCACCCTGGTAATGGCACAGGTGCAGCCAAAATGAAGTGCATGAAATTAAATACTTCCTGGACAAGACAAAACTGGAGGTACTTCCTCTTAAACAGGAAGATGGGGATGTGAAGATATGCATCCTGTAGATCTATGGAGCCTGCCCAGTCCTAAGGCCTTATGGCATTCCTGCCCAAGTTAGAGGTCTACATCTTGAAATGTTCTTCTTGGATAAATTTGTTTCAGGTGGAAAGATCAATTATGAGTCAAAACTTTCTGCCATTTTCAAAACCAGAAATCTGGAGTTTGGTTGTTTTTCACCCTCTTGACAACTCCCTTCTGCAGAAGGATGTGCTCCTTTTCCCTTATATGAGCCAGTTTGGACAGGTGAAAGAAAATGGGTGCCCATGAAACAGGATGTTCCCAGAAATGAAGCTAGTATTCCTTCCTTAAAGTGGAATGGAGCCACACATCACCTGTGATGCCTGACCAAACCTCTGAAAAGAAGGCTAGTCCAGCCATACTGGGAAAAGGAAGATTCTGTATGAGAGGGTGAATCTCCATAGAGATGACTACTTCCCTTGACCTCATCAAGCACCCTGAATAGCACAATACTGGCATGAGGAAGATTTCGATTGGTGCTCTTTATTTCTTTTTGAGGTTGACCTTGTTTGAAGAATTTTAAGGAGGTTCCTGCAGTCAGTCAATGTGTACACACTTCCTGATGATGCTGACCCAATTTTGAAGAACTTTTAAGGAGGTTCCTACAAGTGGTCAATGTGTAAACACTTCTTGACCATTTTTGAAACGTCTGGAGTCATGGCCAGGGACAGGTGTTGCTGTTCCCAGAATCCCCCGATTGATACGAATGGGATGAAGCCTCCAAAGACTGTATCTGCCTGAAAGGTTCATACTGTGATTCATCAAGACTTTAGATATATCCAAGGCAGTATCTCTGCAGAGGTGGAGAAGCTCCACAGAGCGTCAGTGACATGGAAAGTGCATGCCTCACCATTTTTTGCCACAGCTTCAAGCAAGCACTGAAGAGGCACTGAAGATAATTCCTCCTTCAAGAAATTAAAAAAGACAGCTGAAATATGAGTGGCATGGAAGGCAATTTTCACTAGGGTTTGAGCAAGAGACAAGCCCAAGTCGCAACCAATATCCACGCTGATAGCTGCAGGTAGAGACCAGCAACCACAGTGCAGAATGGGGGGCAGACCACATCTGCAGCCTGATGGCCTCTTGGCACAGGAAATTCACTATCTCCCAAACCATAGCAGAGTGCAAAAGCAGATGATCCCAATGAGAGCAGGATCCCAAAAGCCTCTCCTGACTGGAAAAAAATCTTAGTGTCCTTGAACACAGAAGGCTTTGGACACAATCTGGTGGAAGGAGGTGGTGAATGATCAAATGTCGAAACTTTTTCCCTACCACACCTGATCTGATAGGTGGGATGGAGCAGGGAATCCAGGAAAGGACCTGCCATGACCAGTTTTTCTGGGAACTCATTTAAGTCACCAGAATGGAAAAATCAGTGTCCTGACCTGCTCTTGAGGTGAGATGGATCTTTTCAACTGTCCTGAAGGTGGTGGCCTGCCTGTTATATTAGATGGATCTTTTCAACTGGCCTGAAGGTGGTGGTCTGCCTGTTATATTAGATGAATCTTTTCAACTGTCCTGAAGGTGGTGGCCTGCCTGTTATATTGGATGGATCTTTTCAACTGTCCTGAAGGTGGTGGCCTGCCTGTTATATTAGATGGATCTTTTCAACTGTCCTGAAGGTGGTGGCCTGCCTGTTATATTAGATGGATCTTTTCAACTGTCCTGAAGGTGGTGGCCTGACTGTTATATGAGATGGATCTTTTCAACTGTCCTGAAGGTGGTGGCCTGCCTGTTATATGAGATGGATCTTTTCAACTGTCCTGAAGGTGGTGGCCTGCCTGTTATATGAGATGGATCTTTTCAACTGTCCTGAAGGTGGTGGCCTGCCTGTTATATTAGATGGATCTTTTCAACTGTCCTGAAGGTGGTGGCCTGACTGTTATATGAGATGGATCTTTTCAACTATCCTGAAGGTGGTGGCCTGCCTGTTATATGAGATAGATCTTTTCAACTGTCCTGAAGGTGGTGGCCTGCCTGTTATATGAGATGGATCTTTTCAACTGTCCTGAAGGTGGTGGCCTGCCTGTTATATGAGATGGATCTTTTCAACTGTCCTGAAGGTGGTGGCCTGCCTGTTATATGAGATGGATCTTTTCAACTGTCCTGAAGGTGGTGGCCTGCCTGTTATATTAGATGAAGCTTAAGGTGACTGGACAGGTCCCTATCCTGTCCCATCTGCCATACCTTGAAACCATGGTAGCAATATCAGAGCAGGTCCCTATTCTGTCACATCTGCCATACCTTGAAACCATGGTAGCAATATCAAAGATATCACGTGAGGAGAGGTAAGATGAGAACTCACTACCAGGTAAAGGGAGTCCCCACATCCCATGTTGGTTAAAAAGGAACATAAGATGGTGCTGTGAAGAAGGGGTGGCGGGAGACGGCTGATAGATCCCATATATTCACCTGACAAGCACTTACCCACGCCTGCAACATACTAACATCTGCTTATTTTGAATTATGTCTTGTACCCTGTGAACTACATTGCTCTACTCAGATCAATGTGTACAAAATAACATTCAAAGATAAAATATTAACCAGACTTATTAGATAAAAGAAATAAAGACTTGTTTTATAGTCTTTAAGTCCTCTAATTTGGAGAGATTATTGATCTGTCATCTAAGAAAATAACTGTTTTATTGTTTGGTCCAATAAAACAGTAAATAAAAAACCTACATTCATTGTCCTAATCTGCATCTTGTATTTCCAATCCTGGGTTTCAGTAAAATTATAATGTCCATTTTTCAAAAAGTTACAGTCTTTTATTGTCCTCTGGTTTTATCACCATTTATGTGCAAATTCATGAATATTGTGATTCTCCCATTTGTCTATATTTTTTTAAATTACATTCATTTATTGTTCATTCATTTATTTGTTCATTCTTTCATTCCTTTTATTCTTACATCTATTCTTTTATTCACCAACTTATATACATCTACCTCTGTTTGTACATTTCACTGAGCTTTCTTTTTTAATTTTAGTATGACTGGCTAGAACAAAACTAAACGAAGATTATTAATGGCAATCACAGTAAGAAGAAAACAAAATTCTCAGAAAAACCTTAAAGCACACAGATATAATTCAGTTCTTAAAGCCATGATGTAGGCATTCCTGAAGATTATTTGAATTTTTATCCTGCAAAGAAATATGTTATTTAAAACTTTTCAGGCATTAATAAGATTGCATATATCAGAATTGGCATGAAAAGGTAAATCAGTCAACAAGATCTATGTATTATAAAGAACACATCATTATGGAATGTTGAGAAATATCCACAGAGATGCTGCCAGGATTTAATCTAAAGGTGGAAGCTCCCCTTTTGACACTTAAATAAGGAGAGAGTAGAAAAAAAGGAGGGGGATGGGGAGGAGGAAACAGCTGTACTTCAATATTTACTGAACACTTCAATATCCATCTCTCTATTCCTGCTTTCTTGTTTGAGCTCTACCAAATTCAAAACTCTTAACAGATGTTGCCTCTAGTTGTATAAGCATTAACATGTTGATTGTTTCTCAGCTTAATTTGTTCCTTATCTGTGTATGAATGTTGTTCTGTGCTGAGAACTCTCTTTTCACAGTCTGCTGTCTGAAGAAGCATATACATAGCTAGCTTAGCCAGCTTTGAAGATGTTGGGAAACTGTTCTTAACAGTTGCTATGTACAATTTTCCAGAGCTCGCAAGTATTTTCTTTTGAATACTTCGGCGCCAAAATAAGGTTTTTCACTAACAAAAACACTGCCAAAGTTTCAGTTTTTTAAATCAGTGTTTTACTGACCACTATGCCAGATTTACTGTCTGTTCCATAATGCTGTATTAGGGTTTAAGTCCATCAACGCCACAATCTGTTTGTTCAGACAGAGGTTTTTTGATCAAATATCTTTATTTTATAATTTCACTCTTTAACTCCTATGTATTCAGTTCATCTTAACTCTTATTAGAAGGCTATATAATTTTGTAGGACATGATCCTGCAGGGCTAAATTGTTTCAGAAATGAAAATTGCACTCAGCTTCTAAATTGTATTTTAATTGGTATTCTGCCTTTTCTACATTTAATTTCAAAATACTACCCTTTTCTACATTTGCATTAAAATACTGCTGAAAGTGGTGGTTGACTGGCATGACATCTATTTTTGTCCATCCAGCATGCAAGTTGGACTTGTATTTAACATCTATTTCAGGCTCAAAATCACTCACTGGTATCTCCATTAACACTTTCCCAGCTCCAATAATCTGATATCTTTCAAAACTTTAAAAATCACTGTCATCATCACAATCATCAGCAGTATTTGCCCAAGGAAATCATCATTTGAAGATAAAATCTAACTGGAATCAGCAATTTTGGGTTTTCTCAGTGGCCCATATTATAAACATGCATTTTCAAAACTTTCTTGATGCAAAGGTCTAGTACGACATAATGCTTCTTCTACAGCCCAATGTGCCAATCCAATTTAGTTTAATAACCATTCATGTCAAGCTGAAGAACCCAGATCTGTAAATACATGGTTCCCACGCTTTTCTAAAGATAAATTTCCAGGTCATTTCCACGGTTTTTCCAGGATGAAATTAATTTTTCAAGGTTCACATATAACCATTAGTGAATGGAATTAAAACACATTTCAGACCATAAAATATTCATTTTCTAAATCTAAAGATGTTTCTCTTTCAAGACTCTCCAAAGCATGTAAGTCAGAAAAGATGATCATGTACAAAACCAAAAATGTATCACACGAAACAAGTTTGACTATATTCCTATAATTTGGCATGTAAAGTCATTTCAATGTACACAATACAATTTCTGACTTTACTTTGCTGACCTGCATTATTTTGCAATGTGGAAACAACATAATGAACATAAATTAATTTTGTTACCTTTCAAACCTTTAATTCTAAAGAATTCTATAGCAATATATATGCATGTCATACGAACTAAACATTTCCTATCACAGTATGGGAAAAAACAACAGTAAAAACAAAGTATTAGAATCTTATCTTGTAATGAAAAAAGCTTAACCCTGAATTTATGTGTGCCAATAAAATCCCAAACAAGATTTTTCAAACGAAATACACTCCTTAAGACAATCTAATTAAAAATCCATCATTAAAAACTTTTAGAAAATTTTGACAAAAGACCTTCAAAATTATACATAGTCCGAGTTTCCTCTGTCCCTTGCCACCCATTTTTGATAAACTCGGACTAAATTATACATAGTCTGAGTTTCCTCTGATCCTTGCACTAAATTATACATTGCTGTATAAACAAGGACTGAATTTTCTGTAAAATCAACTTGTCTTCTTGTGATTCGATAAGCCAGTCCCCAAACCTGTATTGATACAGGGGCGCCTATCGTTTTTTAAAATATAAAATAAGGGACTACAATTTCTCATTTCTCCTGCATTCTATTCAAGATCTGAAACTGATGTTTCAAGCTACATCTCCCTCTCTAACAGTTTCACACCAAAGTTCAGCTCAGAGATTCAACAGTTTTGGACAATAAATTTGGCTTAAAACGAATAGCAGTCCATTTTCTCATCCGGGTTTCCTCCAAATATTCTACCTCATTTTTCACATTTGGACATTTAGGTTTGGGTGTGGGGTCAGAGCAATTGGATATTGAAAATTTAGAATTTTCCGCTACCATGTGGTAGCGGCATTTGGTAGTCGCTTACCAGTGGGTCTAGCAAATTTAAACAACGTTATACCTGCATGATATCAGTAGGAAAATGATTTATTTTCTCAGAAATGGCAAGTCCTATATTCTTTATGTCTTTAATCTGCTGACAGACCAGACTCAACTACAGTACAGATGAAACCTGACCCTACACTCGCCATTTGCATTACTAGTCACATGACTTCACGAATCTCAAACAACTACATCATAAGTCCAATAGTCACATGATATCAACAATACACTCCATTTTAATGCTGTTTATAAAAATTAAATTATATTAAATGAAAGTCAGATACCTTTTGTAAAAAAACAGAAAGAACATGTAATTCTCAATATATTTATTTCGAGAACAACAAGAAACCTGTCGCTGTCTCAGCAATCTGGCGAGCAAAGATTCATCAACCTATCATGTGATCAATCACCTTTATCAATCACGTGATAAAACAAAACCCCGGTAGTTGTTCATGGAATAAATGTAAAGCATTTTGTGTTCTTTCGTTTTTTTGTGTTTTTATTACAACCAGTATACAACTTTTATTTAATGTTTTATTTTTTCTATAACATTTGAAAATGTGGGTGGTGAGATTTGTGTACTCGTGCAACTAGCAATGCAAATCCGAGAATCAGGTTAAATTTCATGAACGCCGTAGTTTTGTCTCGTCTTTCAGCAGATTAAGGACATAAGAATTTGAATACTCTCAATTTCTGAAAAAATAAATAATTTTCATATCGATTTCATGCAGGTATAACTCAATTTAAAAAGAATTTAACACAGGCAATTTGGTAAGTGGCTAAGTTTTACCGCCATCATGTGTGCCTCTTGTGATGCTAGACCGGTTTTCATACCTTCCAAGTAAAGAAACATAAGAATATCGAGCAGTCTGTGGAAAAAATCTGCTAGACAAATCTAATGCACTGATTCTTCTGACTGACTCAACACATGTGTATGGCAAAAGATCCATACTGCAACCGCCAAATATTCTTGTCAGAACTCAATAAATTTAACTCAGGATCAGTTCAGTTATGACTCAATTACCTAACTGTTTCGGGCATCAATTGGTGACAAAAAAGTCCTGGGTTTTTCCCGACTTGCATCAACATTTTAAAAATTGAAGGACTTTTCACGGTCGCGAAAAAAAATTTCATTTCTCCAGACTTTTTCCTGATTTCCCGGTAGCGTGGGAACCCTGTAAATAGTTGCCTACCTGAAAAAAGACAGACGTTGCAACAAGCGGTACAACACCTCTACTGGTGTGACTTATGTCATGACAAGCACATTAAGAATTAACGGTCCGATAAATATTCTATACTGCACAGAGTACATTTTCATACGTGTGACTTTAAACTAATTTGCAGGAGTTCTCGCTCATCATTGCTCTCCTAGTGCACGAATTGGTACAAATTGTGTACGATTTGTACAGCATCTATGCCCTGGCAGCATTTCTGTGCCTATGAAGAGGATTACCTTTTTACATTCTGCTGGACAAAACCTTAATACTGAGGCAGATAGATATGAAGGTGACATTGATTCTGAGTTGTCTGTAACTTCTGTTTCAGAAATAATTAACGATTAGTTCATGATGAACATTGTACATGTCTTTCTTAATTTATCAAGATATTAGCAAAAAAATATTAACTGTTGTGTGCCCATCCATCTTTAGAAAAATTCTATAGCTTGATTTGTCTTAAACGCCACAGCTTATTAGCTAGACAAAAACCTATACTTAATATCTGGTAGTCATACTGTAAGAAGTGCACTGCACTACAATACATGACCTTTTTGTATGTATTATTGGATGGTAGCCTAAATTACTGAAATAACCAATATAAATTTACTCTGATTTCCATTTGTAGGAGGTGACATTGTAACCACCCTTTCAGTTGTATAACTGACTGACTTTTTATTGGGCTGTTAGGTAATTCTGCCCAGGAACACTGCCTTCAGTTTCCTCAACATATTGAAACTTAGCTGCCACGTTACAAAGTTTGTCTGTAGGTTATAAAGCACTTCCTAAGAGGATAATTTTAGGCACAAGGTCATTATGTGTTTCATCATATCCACCTAATTTGTAACCTGCCAATTCTAATAAAGAAACAAATCAAAACTTAAATGTACTTTTCCTATGACTGACCTCAAGTCAAATATCATAAAGGCAAGCACATAAGACACAGAATTGGATTCACAATGGTTCATCCTATTAGAAGAAAACTCATCAAAGGGTTTAAGAAATAAAACCAAATGAAAAAGCTTTAAACCAAAACCTTAATGCATATTTTCTAATGACTGTGACCATGATTCCAATGTCAAAGGGGCAACAATAAAAATGTTCTCTAACAAAAACATGCTTTCATTTTCTACTTTTATGATACTAAAGGCCGTATAATGTAAAGAGAACAACACAAAACACCCTATATTCATACCAGAATGATATAGAGAATATGATACTGTATATTTAGATTGGACTTTTTGGGAAGAATGATCAAAACAACTGCTTTAAAGTTAATTTCAGGTCAGCTGAAAGCTGTAATTGGTCCTTGCAGGATTTTCATAAGCAATCTCTGTATTAGAGAGAAAACAAAATGAAAAACTTCAAGTACACCTAAAAAAATAAGGACATTTACTTACAAGACTAGAGTGAAGCATCCCCTGTTACATGCTGCCCAAGATTTCAAGGAGCCTTCCCCAAGATTCCTCAAAAGAACTTCAGAGAACAACACTGTTGCAATATAATAATGCAAGAAAATGTCACAACATGATGTACAAATAGGTTTGATAATGAATGCATTAAAACTTTGATTACCACTTCATCCTTGAATTGTTTAGTATTAAGCATAATAATGTTGGTACTATTGGGATAGGCAAATAAATGGCAGAGTTTCATTTTATTTAGAATGATTCCAAGTGTTCTTCACATTGTATTGCTTGTAGAGAAAAGTCAACAGGGAACCAGTATGGACTTGTATGCCAGATATATACATCACTCTATTGTAAATCTTCATTTAGGGTGATCAGTCCTACTCCCATTTAAGCACTAGGATAAAATTTAAATAGCACAAGAGAACAGGATAAACCAGAAATATGTTCATGGAGATTGGATGCTCTGTCACTGTTGTGGTTGGTCATAGAACAAGAGGCCCAAGGTGGCCTGAGATTGTTCAACTGTCTGACATCTACCTATTAGTCAAATACAAGAACAGTTTGCCAAGAAGTTTGAGTCAGTAGAATCTTGAAGTTTCTGATTTTCTAGTGGCTAAAAATTGTTTATAGGAATCCAAAATAAGATTATTTCTTCATTTTATCTGCAGTGTGATCAAAACATCTCTGATGTTCTTAAGCAATAAAGTGATGTTCACAATAACCAACACAGTGGTCAAAATGGTGGTGGTTTTCATGGCACTTTTAATACATAACTGGCTATATCATGCTGAGGAAATGGGAACTAAGTGCCTTTCCCAAACAAACACTGAGGTAGATACATACTTGCCAACCCCGAGAGGTACAAGCGTAATTATTGCTATTATAAGTGGCAAATTTTGGCATAAAAGTGTAATATTTATATTCTAAATTACAGCACGTATGAATAAGATACATTTTTACTACTAACCTGGTTCTGCAGTTGGTCAAAATTCTCGTAACAATAACAAAATCCATATGGATTAGAACCAGAATACAAACACAAAGTACACAAAAAAAATATTTATATTCAGCACACAATAACTAATCTGCATGTGTAACTTTCACTAAATGACTGGGAACTGGAAATCTGCAATGAGGTCAGGTGCTCAGAGTGCAGAATTACATTACTATCGTATACTTCTTATGAAGTTTGTAAAACAGTGTTGATTTGTCCTTTTGTCTGATTGGACATGTTTTTAAGTTTGAAAAGATCCATCTCCTCTAACATTTTCCATCATATAACATCCACAACTCACACTGTATAGCATTTCACTTAACATCTGGTGCTATTTTCTTTCAAAGTACAGACTAGTTCACATATTAACTATCTTATCAATAAAATGTTGTTGTTGTTGTTGGGGCTTAACACCATTTTTCAGCACACGATAGGCTATACATGGCGGCCAGTATTAATGGTGGAGGAAGAAACCGGGAAATCCCCGGAAAGAACCACTGACCCACGAGAAGCTACTGGTCAATAAAATGAAAATCTGTGAGGCAAAGTTCATATTTGAGGAAACTCATGTGTTTTCCTGGAAATGGGTCATATAAAGTTGCTATAAACAGCAAATAAAGAAAGTACTTTTTAGCTATTCTTACGCAGCAGACACAGCTTTACAAATATTCTCAAATTTATATGAGTGGAATTAAAGAGATGATAATAAAAATGAAAAACAAAAAACCCCCCAACTTTTTATTGCTTTATTTTTTATTTTTTTTTTTAATGTACCAAAAAGGCATAATCCATATACATTCTAGCATAATATGTAATCTGGTGAAAAAGCATAATGATTACGCCAAAAGTGTAATGAATGGCATGTATGCATTTCTCCTGAGACCTGTTTAAGATCTGAAACAAATACTTTAAGCTACATGTAACAGTGTAATAGTTTAGCACCAAAGTTTAGCTCAGAGATTCCACATTTTAAACTACAAATTTGACTTATAATCAATGGCAGTCCATTTTCTAATCTGGGTTTCCCTCCAAAACTTCAAACCACATTTTTCATATTGAACACTGATGTTGGGGTGCACAGGGGCTCATATCATTGCTTACAATTTACCTATACGACTGATATGTAAATTGTGAGCAATGATACGAGCCCCTGTGTTCGGGTGTGGGGTCACAGCCAACTGCCAATCAAAATATTCAAATTCACCGCCACCATTCAGTGTGGCATATCATAGCTGCTTACCACTGGGCCCAGCAAACTTGAATGGTGTTTTATCAGGCATACCTGCATGAAATTGATAGTAAAATGATTTATTTTCTCAGAAATTGCAAGTATTTTAATCATTATATCTTTAATCCACTGGCAGACCAGGCTAAACTACAGCATAGATGAAACCTGATCTGGTACTCACCATTTGCCACCACCATGTTAGCTTACTGTGATGCTAGACTGGTTTTCATATCTTTCATGTAAGAAAAGATCCTAATATTGAGTTGTCTGTGAAATAACCAGACTACTAGATGAATCTTATCTGCTGAGCATATGGAATGATTATACACATCTGTTTTTGGCCAGCACCTAAATGATCCATACCGCAACCTCCAAATCTTCTGGTCTGAACTCAATAAATTTAACTGAAGATTAGTTTGGTTACAACTCAGTTATGTAATTGTTTCTATCATCAAGTGGTGGCAGAAAATTCCTGAGTTTTTCCTTTCATCAATATTTGCAAAATTCAAGGATTTTTCAGAGTTGGGAAAAATATTATAATTTCTCCCAACTTTTTCTGGATTTCCTGGTAGCAAGGGAACCCTGTAGCTAGACCTTGGGATGAATTTGTCAAGTTTCATGGTAATTCTCAAAGTAGTTTAGGAGTAGTGATAACAACTTCCTCAAATGGATGAATGGATGAGCAACTGATAACAGGCTATCCTAAGCTCTTTTGGTCTTTGAAAAACAGAGTGAAACATTGAAAGCCGTTCACACCAGGATGCAGACAGATGAGCCCAAAAACTCGGAAGAAAAATGGATATCGCTCACTTCAGAACTGGACTGTTTAATTACACCCCCCCAAAAAAAATAAAACAATACAATGCAGATACTATAGGCTGTCCTGAAACTTTTGTTTTCTTGTGATACATACCTATTTAATCTGAATTTAAAGTACACTGAACCCTCAATTATATGGGTGCAGATTTTATCTTTTTTTCTTTCAAGTGATTAATTAATCTGATTCCTCTTGAATCTATAAGAAAGTGTTGGAAATGTGTGTTTGGATAAATGGAGCTCACTTTACAGGATTTTCGGGGCCCCGAGTGGCCGAGTGGTCTAAAGCGCTCTTCATTACAGATCACTGCCATCTCACCTCTGTCTGCATAGGTTCGAGTCTCGGATTCAGCCAATGTAGGTATGTGAGAAAGTTTGCCAGTAGCTTCTCGTGGGTTGGTGGTTCTTTCCGGGGTTTTCCCTCCACCATTAATACTGGCCGCCATGTATAGCCTATCGTGTGCTGAAAAATGGCGTTAAACCCTACAACAACAACAACAACAACAACAGGATTTTCATTTCAATTCTACATGTACTAAAATGGATTTGGATTTGGATTTTGTTTTAACGTAGCTTTAACAATTTTTCAGTCTTATCGCTACAATGTCTGCAGTGTGGCAGTTTATAGTGATGTCTAGCACTGGGGCATCATGCCGCAGATATGTAGCATGATGTCCCAACCAGTCACATTATCCTGACACCAGGCCGACCAGTCCTAACACTGAACTCTTAATGCTGAGCGCCAAGTGAGGCAGCTGTTAGTACCATTTTTCTAAGTCTTTGGTATGACTCAACCGGGGATCAAACCCACGACCTCCTGCATCTGAGGCGGACGCTCTAACCACTAGGCCACCAGAGCGGTTCATGTGTACTAAAATAATATTCACAGAAATTTTCAGCATTATCCAAATTTTAGTTTCATCATATGAATTCTACTCTAAGTTAGATAACTAGAAAATAAATTCTGCTTAATGCAGAAAGTAAAGGCTAACCAAATGGTTAGAGTGGTTAATACATCAAGGCTATAGGTAAATTACCATATATACTCAGGTATAAGTCAAGTGCAACACAAACTTCTGAGACACAGATAATGTGGTAGCACATCTGGGTCTGCGCAGTTTGTTGGAAGTAATGAGAAACAATAAACAACACAGACCTTGATATGCCAGCACATTATGCAATGGCAGATCAGAGTATATGTTGTTCACAATCAGACTGGACTTGTACATGAGTTTACACAGGATCAATGTCCCAATCATTAGAAATTAAGTCAGTAAAATCTGAATAGATTTATTCCTATTTTGTACATTCAGTAAGAATTCCGACAAATTAATACCTTTTCAAAATTGCTGGCTTACTTATGGCTATCAGCAAAGATGTATTATCGGAGACATGATAAATTCTCACCTCCTGCTCCTGATTTCATTCTGTCCTTATCATTCTGTATTAGACGTTTTAATGTCATGTGACCAGCAGGGTTCTCCACAATGTGGGGGCTCTCTGTGTCCCCAGCAACAAATGGTTCCCCAGCAATCTTAGCAATTGCCTCCATAGCAGCTGTGGGGTCCCCTATAAAAAGTTTCACAGTGTGATAATGAAATTCCTGCCACTGATGTCACAATACATTATCATGATACATGGGTCTTGATATGATATGCATCATATATATATCCTCAGTTTTCATGCAAACAGCTTGTAATAAGCTTAAATTGTCATCACAAACAACTATCAACTAAGCATTTTGTGCTTATTAACAATTTGAACAATAAAAATGCCAAGTATATTTCATTATCAAAACTAGCCATAATAAGAAAAAAATTTAAAAGAAATTGACACAAAAAGAAAGAAGAGTTGCTTTTCCTTCAAGTTCAAACATGACCATAACATTATAAACTGGTCTGGTTTCTGTGAGTATGCAAATGGCTGATCGAGCCAATTCGTGCTTTAAACTATCTGTGGTACACTTGACAGGATATGCTGCATGTGTTTGCTTGATCAAAAGAGGACATGCTGCATTTCAAAGATCTCCACTGCTGGTGCTTTTGCTCTGCTCTACAGTTCTTTTCTGTTCAAAGTCTGTAGTTCCAAATGGATGAGACTCTGCAAGGTGGAGCAATCCCATACATGACCTCAAAACTCGGGGGTCAATGTTGAAGAGTGCAGTAAATCTCTGATATCGCTTGACTGACATCCTGGTGACATGGCCTACCCATCTCAGCTGCAATTTCATCAGCAGAGACAAAAATAAGTACGACAAGCAATGCATTATATGCCTGCTCCTTGTTTTATGGACCTTTGTGCAGAAACCACTTGTATTCCTTCGCTTATAGTGACCTTGACCTTGGACCTTTAGAACCCGAAATCAATAAGCTTCTTCCTTACCCCAAATGTATGCTATCCCAAAAGTTTGATCAAGGTCTGTGATGTTGAACTGATGCTATTGCGTGGAAACCATTTTTAACATTTTCTTTCTTTTGGTCACAATGACCTCAGAACTTTCAAACCCAACTGTGCTTCTTCCTTACTGCATTTACAAACCTTTCACAACATTTGGTCCAGGTGTATGATACAGAACTAATGTCATTCTGCAGAAACTGTTTTAATTCTTGCAGTCACAGTGACTTTGATCTTTGACCTACTCATCACAAAGTCTATAGGATTCTTCCTTACCCCAAGTATAAGTCACCCACAAAGATAAGTAACTGTGGATGAGGCAGAAACAATGTACTTCAGTCAGTTACCTCGATCTTTGACCTCTTGAATTCCAAAACTAGCTTGGTCATTCTTTCCCCATATGCAAGCCATCCAAAATGTTTGGTAAATGTAGATAGTGATAAACACAACCTATAGTGCAGACACCATTTTTTCTACTTTCAGTAGAAGTGATGAAGACATTGGAGTTTTTGCCCTTGAAACTGACTGGGTGATTCTTCCTTACTCCATGTGCACCAGTTTGGTAACTGTTTGGTAACTGTAGATGGTGG
Organism: Megalonaias nervosa; assembly: GCA_016617855.1. Classification (NCBI taxonomy): domain Eukaryota; kingdom Metazoa; phylum Mollusca; class Bivalvia; order Unionida; family Unionidae; genus Megalonaias; species Megalonaias nervosa. The sequence goes on from JAECUM010012970.1 coordinate 72,826, forward strand.
ACACCATGAGTTATTGTGTGGAAACAAAACCAGTGTTACGTGTAGGCTCATACAAAAGTAACAAAAGAAAAGAGTGAAGCCAACAAGCTTAGTAAGTTTGAACAAAATAATTTATTTCCCTAGAAAACAAGATAAAAATATGAAATAGGACTTACGGTTTGTGAATATAATCCAAAAATTAATCCTAGAATTGAAAAATATAAGTCCTATCACTAAACAGTTCTAATTGAATCCAGGTTCGAATCTTGATGAAGTTCCAATATGGAAGACGATGATGTCAGATGAGGTCGTTGTACAGAAAGCAACAGTTCCTCGTTGAATCACAATTTATAATGTTCCCGTTCAGAATTCCAGAATAAATTTCCACTGAATGTCTTTGTCCTGGAATTTTTATAAAAAAGAGCACTTGTGTAGTTTTCTAGAGAATAAATTATTAAATTCCAAAAAAATAGATGAACTTCAGAGCAAGCTGGCAACAACAACAAAAACCTCTTGAGCCTCAAGGTTTAAAATACAACTGACAGGGTCTACTAAAAACCGTCTGTCTTAACACACGATTTTAGATCACATGGTGGCTCACGTGACAGGCTACATGATGCACTAATTTGAACAGCGCAATAAAAAAAAACCCATTTATCACGTAGGCAAGAATAGTGTTACGACCCTGTAGTTAAATTACATGTGTGTTAAAATTTAAATTCTTCTAATTCTTTGTTTCATTTTTATTTCATTTTTACATCATAAAATGTAGTTATTATTATTATGATGATTATGTTTGCATGGGTCTAACAGTATGTTAGAAACATTGTATTTATTTAAAACATAAATGCGACTCGTGTAAGCATGATTTTTGCATGACGGTTTTTCGTATCAAGTAAACAGTGAGAAAGAGCTATGTAAATGATTGGCTGTGACCACGTTATTACTTGTTTACGCTTTTGTAATGTCCAGATGGATTGCGAAATCACACGTGTCCTTCATGCATGTGTACATGTAATGACGCATTAGCTTGTTTTAAATGTTCAGTTACCTGTAAGAAATGTTTAGTTATAGTCGTAGTCATAGTCGTAGTCAGTCATACTTGAGAGTCACATCATAACATCTTGTAGAGTTTCTAATACCTTAAGGAAAAGGTATTTCTGTGCTGGAAAGAGGTGTTTGTTCATTCGTACGTATTAGGAACAACATGTGTGTTGTTAGTGGTGGTAGCTGTACTTCATCTACTTTCTAAATAATTATTTTCCCTGGAGAACAACCCTACTGGCTTTGGACAAAGACATTTGTTGAAACTATTTCTAAATAGGAGCAGAACAAATCAAATTGTGCTTCACAGTGAAAATTCTGGACATTTTGTGTTAACCTTTGTCTGACGTCATCATCCGCCATCTTGGAACGGAACTGAGATTCAGACTATATCAAATTAGAACTGTTTGTTCACAGGACTTACGTGTTTTCACAATTTTAGGACAATTTTTGGAATCTTCTTCGTAAATCGTAAGTCTTGTTTCATCTATTTACCTTTTTACCATGTTTTCTAGGGAAATAAATTGTTTTTGTTAAAATTTACAAAGCTTGTTGTCTTCACTCTTTCTTTGTGTTACTTTGAACGAGCCGATTCGTAACAATAGCCCTATCTAAAAATCAGATTCTCACACTGGTAATATATAAAAAAGAAAGGCTGTTTACAATTTAGCTAACATGTGGGCCAAACATGACCTTGGTAATAGCCAATCGTTTTCACTTAGTGTTTACAAAACGTCTCAACCAAGGTGAGCTAAAAATACTGATAATGTAATACCTTTTACATTTTACTCAGGTCAAAACAGAGAAGTCAATTTTCCGAAAATAGTCAAATCCCGTGAAAATAATCATTACAATAAAATGTAATGAAACAAAAATAAAATATAAAGAATTTAAAACACACAAGCAATTTAATTACATATTCGTAACAACTGGTAACAAAATGACAAATGGACAGACAACATCACAACATATGTTCTGCATTATGATGGGCATATTCAAAAACCAAGATACTTGATCAGTTTTAAGAGCCAATGAATTGATAAAATTACAGCATTTAATCAAAATGGGTGCATCAAAATACTGAGGTGGCAATATGAAATACTGTAACCAAAAAATGGCTATTTCCAATACATTCTGTTCAATTATTAAATCCCAAATGTGTGTGTATCCAAAAATAGACAGATCTGACTTTGCTGAGTAGCGTTTAACTGCATATGAGCACTTTTTTCAGTACCGGAGCAATCAGACTACAATGCCTGCTGGAAGATATACCATGCCTGCCAATAAAGGCTGACATGAACAGGTTTAAAGAAATACAATGCCAGCTACTGAAGGCCAATATAGGCAGGATTTTGAGAAATACCATAATAGCCAATCCAATCCAATAAGGGCAGGATTAGAGAATACCATAACAGCCAATCCAGTCCAATATGGGCAGGATTAGAAACATACCAAACCTGCAAATCAAAGCCAAAATGGACAGGATTACTGACATACCATGCCAGCCGATCCATGCCACTATGGGCAGGATTAGAGACATATCATGCCAGCCGATCCAGGTCAATATTGGTAGGATTAGAGACACAACATGCCAGCCAATTCAAGCAGATATGGACAGGATAAAAGACATACCATGCCAGCCAACTCATGCCAATATGGACAGGATTAGAGACATACCATGCTAGCCAATTCAAGCCAACATGGGCAGGATAAGAGACATACCATGCCTGCTAATTTAAGCTTCTACAAAGGCATTAGTATAACCAGAAACATGTTCATGGGAGATGAATGCCCTCTGCAGTGTGTAGGAAACTGACCTAGATTAAAAACAGGTCCAAGCTGTTATGGACAAACAGACAATTTGGTAAAATTTTTCACTCACAATTACTACTTTTTTATTCAAATTTTGTGTGTGTGTGTGTGTAAAGCTTACATGTATACTATGCATCAGCTTCTATGGTTGTATCTCACATAGGTAGTTTCATGAATTTATTTTGCTGTAAATATATTTACCTAAGGCATGTGTGATGATGCTAAGGACTAGGAGTAGAGAGGAATTATTCAACACCAAATCACGGGCATTGTCCACAACATACTGCAAAAGTGGCTGTGAAAAAAACTCAAGCAGTTCTCGCTCTCTGACAGACTTCTCTTTTTTACTGCAATTGAACAAAGTCTTGTAGATGAGAATATAAGAATACAAAGATACATTCACTTATAAGACAAGTCGAACTGCCAACTGCACAGACCCAGATCTGCCATCACATGTGTTGGCAGATCTGGGTCTGTGCAATTAGGAGTAATTTGTAGAACAAACAACACAGACCCTGATCTGCATGTGCATTATGCTACAACAGATTAGGATCTTTGTTGTCTGCAGTTTGACCTAACTTATAAGTGAGTATAGACAGTATGTCTCACCCAGAAATGACGTTATTATGACAGGGCTTTCAGACATCCTAGCATATCAGGGAATAAACTTAAGGCACAGAGCAATATTATACCAAAATTAAATTTCTCATTTGTCAGTATGATTTAAAACAATATGATTGGCCAGGTGTTTTCAATTTTTGGGTTCATATCTGTAGGAACCCAATTAATTTTAAAGCCATGCCCACCTGCACTACTTTTTGATACATAATACTCGATGAGGACTATATTTAAAATATAGGATCACTAAAAATCAGACTTCTTACATAAGATTTTAATTATGAACCAAATACTGGACCATTTTTTCAAATAAACGAGATATCTCTGCTAATGGTACAAGCAAAATATATTTTAAATGAATAAAACAACATCTGCTTCACAGTTTATACAGCTTGCAAAGCATTTTTGTTTGTTCATACTTTGTTGAATTTTAAAAAAATATACAGTCAATCCTTAAATAAAGCAAATGATACAGACGACCTAACTTGCAAAACAATTTCAGCAAAAAATTCATAACATTGACAATTACATGACAGCTGCGGACAGAAAAATAATATCTGTGTCTGTCATTCACAGGTGAGACAAAATGAATTTACACATTACACCTAATAACTATTGTTAGACAGATGAGACAAAATAAACTGATACATTCAACTTGAAAGCTACTGTTCATGTTGGTTAATCTACACAAGGCCTGCAACCTGATAAAAGTAAAAAACAGAATTCTGGTGACCTGGCATCAGTTAAGATAATGTTTGTTTTTTAAATAAATTAAAGGTCAAAACAGAACCAGTTGCAAGCAAAATATTGTATACTTCAAATGTTCTGAAGTGTCAATCCAAAGTAATACATGGTCTCCAATATTGCAAGACTAAATATTTTCTAAAATGTAAACTTCAAACATTAATCACCTCTGCAAATATAACAAATACTCACACAATTTACTGCTATTTAACCATTTCATTTATAAAAACAAAAACTGTTATAAATCAGATTAAAATATAAGTCAACCATTTTGGAAAAACAATGCAAGTCTACATTTAAGAAAAAGAAATTATGATGAAAATTTAAGATACTGATCCATAAAGTCATCACCTTTCACTGCAGCTATTTTACCTGGTGGCATTCTTGTCCCCTTCCTGAAGCACACGTACAATGTCTGGGTGAAAATGCAAGGGATCCCTGGGGCTTAGTGCATACAGTAAGACCTTTCTCCCATACTGGTCAGCAAACAGAACTTGTGTGGATTTTAACATTTCCTACAAGTGATAGCAAATTTCACATCATGTGATATCCAGGGATGAAGATTACTTCTGCATAAACAACAAATCTAAAACCACCCAACCCCATTATGAAAAAATCAACAGGATTAAATCTACAATTCAACCTGATGGGACCAACGCCCATCATGATCTTGAGAAGGGATACTAAGAATTTGACATGGGCCAAAACATTTTTTCAGGACTCAGTTTGTGGATAACTGATGATAAGATGATAAATGTACCTTAAAATTATTCTTAAAATATTCATTATTCAAGTGTAAGGTTTTTAAATATGGTAAGAATGAATCAAAGTCATTTTATAATCCAAAAGGAAGAACTTATTCTTTATGACAGAGTAATGAATTACAATTAATGCTTTTTGTTCCAAAATAATTTATCCATCATTGCTAGATTGGTTCCAGGTAATGAATTTGTCACATGTGTATCGGCTCTAAAAAAAGTATTACAGTCTGCACAATGATTTTTTTTAATAGTGTTAAATATTTTCCTTGCCCATGATAAATAATTGTGCAGCAATATGGGTTTTGTTAAGCATTCACATTAAAATATTTTCTCATTAGATTTTGACTGACAATCAGCAGATTCGATATGAATTGTTCACAATCAAAGTCACGAGTTTGTTCGGAATTTACAGTGTGACTATTATTATCATCTTTTGGCAAATTTTTCTAAGGGCTTTCTTTTTATCATTTTAGATTTGGAAGATTGATTTTGCATATAGAACAGCTCCACTTGGCATCTAAAAGTGAATGCACTATCTTCAAACCAGACCAATGTAACTAGGCAACTTGCTGATGTCACATTGCCATGCTTCAATCACACAATATTTCAATAAGCATCCCACTGATGATAATGATGCTTCAGTTATTAATACAGTATAAACTGTTGTGTGAGACTACCCCTTCTGCCAACAAAAAGTGGTCTCTCAGGAGATGGTCTCTTATAACAGGTTTGTGCTAGGTTACCATTTTCATGGTCAAAATGCAGCAGGTTTAAGAAGGGAAAAGATCCTTAATCGCTTTATATGCATTTTATTGTTATTCATAGTTCTTGTCAAAATAGTGCAATCATTTCATCTCAAAGCAATTTTGTATAGCAATAAAGACATAAACCTATATATAACATTTACGATTATATTTCAAGATCATGGGCACAATATTTTAAATTAAATGAAAGTCACTATAATTCCAAGACCACATCCAGATCATGACAAGATGCATTGTGTTTAACTGATGTATGCTGCCAATCAAGACAGATGCCTATGAAACTATACCCCCCATCAAAAAGGAGCTGTGATTCAGCAATGAATGCACCATCAGCAAAGTGAACAAAGCCCTTAAAAACCAAATTTTAGAACTCATGGTTGATGGAGTATGACTTTTTTTGTGGTATCATATGCAACAGCAACATCATGTTGACATTAGTCATTCTGGAGTGTATAATATCCGTTGACAGAGTAACACCACCGAAAAGAAACAAGGAACAAATGCAGCAGAGCACAATCTCCAAAGTAACTAACATGTTTAAATGTTCTAACTAGGGTGGCCAAGGCATGTGTGACACTCCATCACTGCAATGCAGATGCAGAATGCTCAGCATTGCTAAGTCTACAAAATATTTTGTTTGAAATTGTATTAATTATTTCACAGAAAAAAAGATACACTATGGTACATTTTTAAAAATTTTATTCAAATTTAAATTTCCAAGTCGTTTGTAATCAGCATAGTTCAAGAACCATATAGCATCTTCTGATGAAATTTGATTTTGAATATTGTTTAAAATATCTAGATGAGTGTTCTATATACTGTATAGTGTATTATACTGGTTTATATAAGTACATAGATCATTCATAACTGTATGATGTTATTTGTTTGTGCTTCATGCACTTCCCCTAATTTTGGGGTGTGGAGGATGCAGACCAACATTTGTAAATAAATTAGTTATTAACCATTCTGCATGAGCATTTTATTTCTGCATGTCACATGAAAAATCAATACCATTAGGCACCATTATTTCATTGCCAAATTTTATTTCTTTTGGAATACAAAGCAACAAGTAAATGTTGTACACTTTCCCAACTTTATTTTAAAAATAATTTCTTTAAAGTGGCCCCTCTATAAAAATGTGAAATTCTCAGATGTAGCACCATTAAGGCTATCACTGTTTTAAATGATCCTTCAATCTTTATGCTGTTGGGCATCAACTAGCTGCTTGGCTCAGGGAATAAGGAGTGAAAGCTGATGGAAAGATGTTTTCATAAGATCAATAACTTACTATTAGCATTTAAAAAGTTTTCAACATCATATATACAATAAATTTGCAAATACTATTAAAACATCATGTGATCTGATAAAGTCTGTTATCTCTTGCTTTCCAAATAAGAACATCATTTACACATTAAAATAACATGGCAGACTATGACTGACCTCTAGAAGTGCCTTCTGGACCAGCCTGGTGTCATCTACAACATCAAAGATTGCCAGCATCACCAAGTGTCCATACTCTTCCTTGCAGATCTTCACAACATGAGTCTTGAGGCTCTTTATGATCACCTTACGGTCCTGAAACAATTTGTAATTTGACGCGACATGACAATGTACACAATTTAGAATCTGACACGACATGACAATCTACACAATTTAGAATCTGACACGACATGACAATCTACACAATTTAGAATCTGACATGACATGACAATATACACAATTTAGAATTTTGAGCCGACATGATAATGTACACAATTTAGAATCTGACATGACATGACAATATACACAATTTAGAATCTGACACGACATGACAATGTACACAATTTAGAATCTGACATGACATGATAATGTACAAAATTTAGAATCTGACATGACAATATACACAATTTAGAATCTGACATGAAAATGTACATAATTTAGAATTTGACATGAAATTACAATGTACGCAATTTAGAATTTTGAGCCGACATGATAATGTACACAATTTAGAATTTGGCATGACATGACGGTGTACACAATTTAAAATTTGACATGACATAACAATATACAAAATTATGAATGCGACATGACATGAAAATGTATACAATTTAGAATCTGACATGACTTGACAATGTATACAATTCAGAATCTAACATGACACAACAATGTACACACTAAAGCTACTAGCAAAAGGTCAACAGTCAATATAGTTAGCTCCACAGGGTTTTAAATGTGTAGGGGAACCCAAAGAGGCAAAATTTGGCATTCATGGGTCATGATTTCCTGTAAATAATAACATGGAATTTTTAAAATCTTGTGAGAACTTATCAATAAAAACATCACATGTAAAAATCAATAGCCAAGGGCTATACCTATGTCCAATGTGGAGTATACATGACAGAGTATAGAACACTCATCTAGATATTTTAAACAATATTCAAAATCAAATTTCATCAGAAGATGCTATATGGTTCTTGAACTATGCTGATTACAAACGACTTTCCATGAGAAGATATCGGGACAAATGTCAAGGGCCATAACTCTATACAAAAAGAAACAGACAAGACAAAACACATCAAAAATATTCAAGTCTAAGAGACAATGTGCACACCAAATGGCATTCAAACTATGAGGAACTGTTCCAAGGTTATGCTTATAGCAAGTAGCATTTGAAAAGTTTTCATGTGAAGACAAGAATTTGCATGGCAAGTTGCATATCTGACCAAAACTGTGTAGAAATGACTAAACCCATAAAAAGGACTAAAGACGATGAAACAATATTCATATCAAACTGCATCAGAATATGTTGAATGAAGATATAAAGTTAACTGCTGAGGACCATAACTCTGTTCAAAATGGAGTTGACAAGACAAAATCCATGAAAGGCACATCTAAATTTATGAGACAGCAAATGTTTAAGTAAATTAATTTTCTCTGAGAATACTTACCCAATCACATTATGCTAGGAATATTAGCCTGCAACCTTGCGAATCCAGCCCTACTAAAAGACGAAAATTGTCTTGTCCTGGTTATCCTTCTAGGGAAGAATAGCTGGATTCCCCATGTGAATGATAACCCATTCTCCTAATTACATAAGCAACACAGCCTGGGATCACTTTACCTGTGATCCTAACATATGGTAAAGAAGATGACTATTGAAATCTTACCTAAAAAATTTCACCAGCAAATCCAGTGAAGCTAACAGGCTGTGCTGACTGATCTAGTTGGGTCTGGTGGCCATTTGTTCTGCTGCCACCGGACCAACAAGATGTCAGGTTTTTCTTTGTGACATTCACTCTTTGAGATAAAAACTTTAGAAGGTTGACACTGCATGCCAGTGAACAGCTTCTACTATATCCCCGATTAAAACATTATACTCAAATGCAAGGCATGCAGCTTCTGAGCTGTAATCTTCTTCAGGTGACTGTGATCTGATGAGACATTAGAGTATACTAAGCATACCACTTCAGCCACAAAGCAAAGGCTTGAGGGGTGATATCCTGTGTCTGGGCTCTCACCTGAAGGAAGAGGCATTTGCTCGTTCCACGACTTGTCTCTGTGCATTTCAAGTAGTGCTTGAGAGCGCAAACAGGATCTTGCATGGTTGCTGTTCTTGACCTGACTATGGAAGACACTGAGCAAGTGACAACTTTTTGGTGACTAATGGACGGTAACCAATTATGGCTACAAAGCCTGGTTGTGTCCAGAGAACAACTGAACCCTCCAATTTGAACTGAAGAGAGTTTGAGTTGACAGAAAGGGCATGCAATTCACTTACCCTGCATGCAGAAGCTAAAGCTATTAGGACACATGTCTTGTATGACAGAAACTGTGGGAACTGTGGCAAGGTGTGGGTTAGAACCCTGAGCTGAAACAAATCACGCCATGTTAAAACCTAGGATTGGTTCCATTTGGAAACAGAGTGAGGGATTTTGGTCAATTGAGACAAAATGGGCTATAAGATCTGATAGGTCTTTATATGTGCAAAAACATGTCTGCCATGAAGCTGGAATGTGTCCAATATCATGGAGCGGTAGCCTTTGATAGAGATTGTACCAATTGTTTTTCCCCAAACAGCCAAAGACAAAAAGTCAGCCTGTTGATGGATGGAGACTCACTGAGTGAGTATGCTATTGGTATAGCACCAGTCCCTGAAAACAGGCCACTTTCCTGCATAAGCTTTCAGAATGGAGGGCCTTCTTGCTCTTGAGATTTTCTCCACAGTCAGAGGTTTGTCTTTCTTGCAAGGCTGTCCTGATAAGTGCCAAGCACGGAGAACAGGACAGTCCGGGCAGGAATGGAACACCAGTGACCGTGTTTGGTTGAAAAGATTCAAGTTGCCTGGAATCTTCTAGGCAGATCTATCACTAGCTCAAGTAGATCAGTGGCCCAGGAATTGCCCCATCTGATTGGGGCTATCAGAATCACCTTGCAATTCTGACCCCATAAATGCTGCATTATTTTTTGTAACAGTAGTGCATGAGGGTAGGCAAATGCCCATAATCCTCCCAACTGATTGACAATGCATCCATGTCCCAATCTTCTGGGTCTGGGACTCGAGAGACAAACACGGGTAACTTGTGAAGTCACCTCATTGCAAAAGGTCAATCACTGGATGCCCCCAAAGTGCCAATCCTAGTGAAGACCGATTGATGGAGAGAACATCCCATATGAAGGACTTGACCTCTCCTGGATAGAATGTTGGCCAAGACAGTGAGTCTGCTGGGAATGTGTCTGATTTGTACATTGAAGTGGAGATTGTTGTACCAATGTAGAAACTGCCAAATCAGAATTTACAGGTTGGGTGATTTGGTGCCTCCCTGTTTGAGGAGATAGGTCACCACCAGAGTTGTTGGACCAAATGAGGGCTGTTTTTGCTCAAGAGTTGATCTTTTCAGAAGTGAAAGGCATTGATGACAGCCTTCATTTCTAAGATGCTGATGTGCAGAGGCCATTCTACTGGCTCCCATGTGCTGCTCATGGTAATGAATTCAGTATTCTTGACAAGTGCACACCATTAGTAACACACAAAGTTACCAACACATCTTTATTGTTTCCCTTTATGCACATTTGTGCATCAGGGACGCACGCTGAAGAAAATTGATGCACACATTTTGTTGTTGTGCGTTTTTTTGACGCAAAGGATTTGCAAAATGCAATCAGATTTATTTAATATCCAGTGCTTTGGATGAGGGATGGCATCGCATATACTTCGAGCATAGGATTAGTCTGGTTCCCTGTTTCGTATGCTCCCTGCGTTGCACTCCACTATAGAGAGTGTACGAAACAGAAAATCAGACTAGCATAGGCAATGTTATGACGGAGTAGCTTCCCCATATCTCGCGAGCTCTCACGCGATTTCCATCAAGCTCAGCAAGTTGTCATCCAGATGTTTAACCTCAAAGTTTGTTGCACTAGAAAGTGATCACCAGATTAAAACGGTGTGTACTAAGAATCATTAGCCACGAAAGTGAAAGAAGCAGAACACAAAAGAGTAACTGTGGATCTAACTTACATGAAAAATGGAGAAGATAATTCCCTTAACTGGAATACGGCAAGTCCATTGGGATTACCGGTGTGACTTCTGTTCGCGTGATTGCGAAGACTGTAAAAGTGAATAATCCTTTCATGACAGGGTTTAAGAATTTTAAAAAATCTGCCTTTGTTCGCCACAAGATATCTGTGGAACACATTATCACCCAAGACATTCTTTCACAATAAAGAAATCAGTAAACTTGCAGAGACAATTCCATTATATGGATTACAAAGTCAGGGGGTAACTGCAGATTTTGTTGGTCTTTAACTTTGCTGCAACGAAAGAAAGATCTAAAAGTTCAAGTGTAACTTATTAAAGAGAAGATGAATCATTAGCCTTTTTGATTTTTGGATAAATGTGTTTTAAGATGAAGTACAATGAAACCGATGATATTTCACATTATATGACAGGCAGTAAATTGATTGTCATTTGGTTAAAAAAGATTTATTTGACTTTTTGTATCGGCTTATATGTAATGTGTTGGTCTATAATATTGCTACAAAAAGATTATAAGCAGACTTAAAAGTATGACTTAAAACTAAAAGGAAAAAGAACTAATTAAATTATCCTTTGAATGGACAATGC
>JAECUM010012971.1:0-79428 GCA_016617855.1 Megalonaias nervosa
AATGGTACAGATAAGTATGCCGCGATTCAACGACAAAGAAGAGTCCATTGACGATTTCCTCGTGCAATTTGAGAAACTCGCGTGCGTTCATAAAATTCCCGAGCAACATTGAGCGATTAACGTCTCGGCCTTTTTGCAAGGTGAAGCTCGCGAAGTTTACCATAACTTAGCGCCAGAAGAAACTGACGACTACAACGCGTTCAAGAAGGCCCTTCTTTGCCATTATCGGCTGACTGCCGAAACGTACCGTAAACTTTTTCTGGATTCGACGAGAAAGGCAACGGAAACCCACTCTCAATTCCACACCCGTGTTCGAGGGTTATTCGAGAAGTGGATAAAGATGGCAGAAGTCGAACGATCGTACGACGGGTTACGCGAGATTATACTCAAGGAGCATGTCCTGAGTACTTACCGTCGCGAGTTGACAGTATTCATAGCGGAGAGAGAGCATAGGACTCTCGAAGAGATCGCCAGCATGGCGGAAAGATACGAGCAGGCACACTCGAAGAGTAGAGGTTCCGGGGGTACAGACAGACCCTGACCCACTGAGTCGCGCCGTGTGGTTGAGGGAGAGCCGGCTGTCCGTAACCGTCAGGGCGACCGGAAGGTCGGAGGGGATCTACAGGTAAGGATGCCACCCATCGACCCGGACAGGCCTCACCCACGAAAACGGGCCTTGCAGGACGGCGAGGGCCGCCTTCGTACTACAACTGCAAGCGCCCGGGGCATATTGCAAAGGACCAAGGGCAGGCAGACCCAGGTGAATGTCGTCGCTAGGAAGAAGTACGAGACGGAGGCAAGCTGTAAACCAGCAAACCTCGCGTCCGCAACTGTCAACGGAGAAGGTGCCAACCTCTTGTACGACATTTTGTGTAGCGTTCCCGCCCTTGTCGACAAGAAATACCTGAAGCCTGAGGACTACACAGGGGAGGTAATTGAGGTCCAGTACGCGAACATCGAGCTTGACTCGTTGCCAGTAGCTGTCATTGACCTCGATTCACCTTACGTGAAGGGGAAAATTGAAACTGCCTGCTTGGAGGGGCTATCACATGACGTCATACTGGGATGTCGTTATGTGTTGCGGCAACCGAACCCACAAACCTGCACGCCGACGTCGGTGAATGCTGTGGAAACCAGGTCCAAGAGTCGACAGACGAACCGGCGCCGATGGAAGTGACGTCAAACACCGTTCAGTAAAGAACTGCATAAATACGCTGCAGAAGGAACGAAGAAAGAAACTCCGAATGGCGCGGTGAAGTTCATATACAAGAAGGGGATCTTGTGTTGCCACGCCAGGAAAGGACACGAGCACTTCAAGCAAGTCGTCGTGTCCAAGGAGAAGCGAAGTGAAGTGTTGAAACTCGCGTATGAAAGTCTCATGGAAGGACACATGGGAATTGCCGAGACGCATGATCGTTTTGTCAAGGGATTCTACTGGCCAGGTGTCCAAGGAGATGTTAAGCGGTTCTGTCTCTCCTGTGACAAGTGTCAGAGAATGGCACCGAAAATGGATCATCGACCCGTTCCCTTGGGGAGTACACCCTTATCGATGAAACATTTCGACGCGTCGCGATGGATTTGATCGGACCGATAAAACCCGCATCATCGCAAGGAAATCGGTATATTTTTACGGTCGTAGATTACGCTACACGCTATCCGGAGGTTGTCGCGTTGCAAAATATTTATTCAGAAACCGTCGCTAAAGCACTGTTTGGAATTTGGTCAAGGGTCGGAGTGCCCGACGAGATCCTGACCGATCAAGGGACACAATTCATGAGTCGCGTGATGGGAGAGGTGAACCGACTGATGTCGATTAAGCACCTCACGACTACACCGTATCACCCCCAATGTAACGGACTGGTCAAGCGGTTTAACGGGACTCTGAAGGCCGTCCCAAAGATTGGGATCGGTATATTTCTGCGATGCTTTTCGCATATCGGGAAGTACCACAAGCGAGTTTAGGGTTTTCTCCCTTTGAAATCTTGTATGGAAGGACCGTACGTGGTCCCATCGCCGTACTGAGACAGCTGTGGACGGACGATCACGCTGTCGAAGAGGTACGTACTACCTACAAGCACGTCGCGGATTTGCGAAACAAACTGGAAGAAATTTGTACCCTCACACAGGAGAATCTCAAGCGAGCGAAGTCGCGTCAGGCGAAGTATTACAACAAGCTTAAGAAACCACGCCAATGTGAGGTAGGGGACAAGGTGCTGTTGCTGTTGCCCCAAGAACACAACAAGCTGAAAGTTTCTTGGAGGGGACCGTACGTCGTAACCGTGAAGGTCGGGGGTCAAACCTATCGGATATGACTACCGACTAAGGAGAAACTGTACCATGCTAATCTCCTTAAGAGATACCGAGAAAGAGAGAGCGTCAGCGAGTTTGTCGTCGCAACGATCGTCACAGAGGACGCTGAAGGCGACACGGAAGGTGGGAACACCGTCCCGAGCTGTCCATTAACGAGGGCTGAGACACCCTCGGACGTGGAGTGTGACCCCATGTTGACTGCAAAGCAGCGGAAAGAGATAGAGAAGTTGCTGGCGGGGTATTCTGATGTGCTTACGGAAATACCCAGGAGAACGTCACTTGTCGAGTTCGGGTTAAAGCTGGTGGACGACTGGCAAGTTCAGCGGAAACCCTACCCTTTGCCCTTTACGAAACGACAAGTGATAGGAGAAGGGATCGAGCAGATGATCGCCCTGGGAGTTATCGAACCCGCCGATTCTCCGTACAGCTCTACTGTAGTCTTAGTGCAGAAGAAGGATGGCACCCATCGGTTTTGTGTCGACTACAGGAAGCTGAATCAGGTGACGGAATTTCAAGTCGAAATGCTACCTGACCCAGAACATATTTTCGCTTCTGTCTCGATTTGTTCAAGGGCTATTGGCAAATGCCTGTAAGGGATGATGATAGGGCAAAGCTCGCTTTCGCTACTCCCGACGGGACCTACCAATGGTTAGTCATGCCGTTCGGAGTCCAGAATGCGCCCAGCGCCTTCACTAGAATGATGCGGAGGTTGTTGGAACCCTTGCGCGATAGAGGGTGTTCACAACTTCATGATGATTTCTTGCTAGCCACAGAGACGTGGGGTGAGCAACTCACTCTGCTAACTGACGTTTTGGAACGGCTAAGTCAAGCGGGATTGACGGCTCGTCCTTCCAAATGTCACACTGGGTTCAAGACGTTGGACTATTTGGGACACACACTGAGTCATGGTACGCTGTTCCCAGAGAAGTCGAAGGTGAAAAAGCTGAGAAACACCGCACGCCCCACCACGAAAACTGAGGTGAGGTCATTTTTGGCCGGGTATTACCGGAGGTATGTGGCCAATTTCAGTGCGATTGAGGGGCCATTGTCTGACCTTACCAGGAAGCGGGCCCTGAGTGAAGTTATTTGGACGGTTGCGTGTGAGCACGCTTTACTAACACTGAAGGATACGCTGACAGCCGACGCTGTTGTCCGTCTACCGGATCTGTCCAAAGACTTCATGCTCCGCAATGACACGTGTGACACGGGCCTGGGAGCAGTACTACTGCAAGAGCACGAGGGGACGCTTTTTCCTGTCGCGTACGGCAGTCGGAAACTGTCTGCTGCTGAGAAGAACTACTCCGTATCGCAGAGGGAATGCCTCGGAATCGTGTTCGGTATATCACGGTTCGAGTGGTACTTATACGGGTGGAAGTTCATACTGGAGATCGACTAACAACCCCTCGCGTATCTCGCGCAGGCGAAATTGTCGAATGTCGCTGTTCTTACAGCAGTACCAGATGCAGATCAGATCCATGAAAGGAACCGAGAACGTAGGCGCCGATTTCATGAGCAGGAGCGCTGAAACGGCATAGATCGCGCAGTAGATAACCGTATGTTGTATGTATATTAGTGTCCGTAGTCAGCGTGTAGCGTCGTTATGATTTTGTTTCTTTTATTGCGTCTAGTAACGTATATTTGCATTGGAAGCATTCTGGGGGGGGGGGGAATAACATCCCGATTTTATTCTCAATCGTGGGGGATGTCATGTTTGCTAAGCTCCAGCTATAACGTCACGTATAAGTATAATCTACCTGTCTTGGAAATATTACCGCGGTCATGTATTTGATGTCTAAAGATTGCCGGGGACTAGTGTCAATCTCTTATGCAACGTTACATGACCGGCCGGAGACCGGAAACTTGAATCGGCAAAAGGCTATAGATCTCACCACCTAAACAAAGGCTTGTAGTTATCACCCCTATGTATTAAAGCTTAGTCCAAAGATCAAAGGGAAGTCCGCGGGGTGAGCGGGGCGTGTTCTCATCCGTCCCCAAGTTGAGAGACAGCGAGAGGGATATGGTCCGCTAAGTTTGATTGAATCGGTTCACAGCGATATCCAATCGGAATTGAGACAGAGGGTGTGATTACAATTCCGAGCCGAATGATAATTTTCAGAACTCGTAAGAGAAATTTAGTATTCGCCTGAAAGGATTGTGAGTCAATAGGGTTTACTCCGAGAAGAAACCACTCGTAATTTGGCGGCAAAACTTAGAGGTAGATTCTAAGGAAAGAAAAAGCTTAGAAAAGGAAGCTTTTTAGGGGACACAGAACATCGTGTTCCATTGGGTCCCGAGTCTTCAAGAGTTGGAGATGGAATTGAGACTGTTGCCGAGATAGTCGAAGTCGACAGAAGAGTAGTCGTGGTAGAGAAAGTGGAGTAGGAGAAGAAGAAGTCTAGAGAAAGTCGAGGAGAAGGAATTTTGGAGAAAAGTCGAGGAGGGAGAGGAGAAGGAATTAGTTGAAATAGGAGAGAGAAAGGGTACACTAGATGAGTAGAAATACAAGGACAGGTGGAAATCAATCTCACACTGCTAATCAAGTGATGCAATAGGCTTATTAAAGTGTCGAGCGGAAGGAGTGTAATTGGAAATTTGAGTCGTTTGATCATTGAATTGTTATTAAACTGTTATTCATTGAATTTCAACCTTTTGTATATTTAACCATCTAACCGTCGGAATTGCTGACTGGGGGCTCGGCGCTTTACATCTATCTTTCACTAAATTTAACTTCCAACAAAACAGAGCCTGGGTGGGACTTCTATAATAGTTTAAATAAAACATTGGGAGCACCCCACCCCAACCATAACAATCCTCACAAAAATGAAAATTGACAAGTATTCTGAGAAATAAAACATTAATTTTAAAACAATGTGTAGTCGATTATAATTACAAAATGGAACGTTTGTGTCGCACAAATCAAAAGTAGGGCATATAAAATAGTAATAGAAAAAGAAAACTGTTCGATTGATCCTGAACTATATGCGGATGCTTACTCAGCAAAACATCCCAGGATACCATTTCCAAACTACAAAAAATGAGAAATTTTGAGACGAATATGAGAAAACATTAGATATTTTCGAAAAGGTCAGACAAAATTTGTAATGGCAAATGTATTTTTTTTTTTGTATATACTTTCATAAAAATAGACGCATTCTTTTACTCAGCTGTATGCATTTTAATTATTTCCAGCACATGACTGTTGTCAGGAAAATTAACTGGTCTTGTTAACACTACATTTGCATAGCAAAGGTAGATGTGTTCACCATTGTGGGATTCTGTGACTTCGATTGTGCCTTTTCGAATACCTTTACCTACGTAAAGAGCTTATTTAAATCCCCAAACCAAATTCCCTTACCAATGACAATCAGCTCCACTATCAAATTTCGTACTGACTGCCAGTTGCGCTATATTTAGTAAATGTAAATGTGTTCTGGCAGCACAGTGTCAGATTTATGTAAGAAAAATACGATTGGTATTTCGAAAGTTCTGAACATTTTGTTATAATTTGTTATTTTATTTGAACATGTCAATGAATTAAATGTCGATCGATAGACAAAATAACGTTCTATAAAAAGATATTCAGCAGCATGTGCAGCACACCAGACACCTCCGCAGATATATGCGAGAAAGACGTAGTCTAGATAAATTACAGTGACGTAAAATTCGGAGAATGAGATGCAAGTTTGCTTCAAAAGCAAAGAACAGAGTGGAAAATACGTGCGTTTTTATGGTACTCTGACTAATATCAAAACGGCTTTAATAAGTATACGGATATAATTTTCTGTCATATCCTACAGTTTTGAGATGCTTCCATCGTTTTAAAGATGGTCACAAATCTATGGAAGGTGACCCACGTTCTGAAAGATCGTTGTCTGCGACTGAACAGCGGTAGTGTCTGCGATGAAAGGGGAAATTGATGAAGATGATCGATACTCAGTGGGAAATATTTCTATCATCATGGGCGTTAATTTGTCAGCTGGTTGTAATATACCAAAGAATCACTTGAAGATACAAAAGGTTTCTGCAAAATGGGTCTCACATTTGCTAACGGCTGAACAGAAACAGACTTGCGCTGGAATCGACAAACAACTACTTGCAAATAAGATAAGAGTGATTATACATGTTTGAATGAAATTGCCATAGGCGATGAAACATGGACTGACTTATACGAACCCGACTCAAGAGCAAGTACTAAAATATGAATCAGAGAAAAAGAGCAGACACCACAAATGGCTAGTCGTAGCTGGACAGTGACGACACACATTATTTTTCGATGCAAAAGGCCTGACCGTTTAGGTACATGTGCCTGGCTCAGCTTGTGTCATTGAAAATGGTTGTGCTTCCAAAGTGTTGCAAAAAAAAAAGGTGTGGAACACTACTGAACAACCCGTCCTAGCACAGATACCTCATGTATCCATCTACTCCATAACAAATCACCCTTACATAAATCCGCCATCTTGACAGAACTTTTGAACAAGAACTGCATCCAAACGTTTCTACATCTCTGTAAAGGCCAGATTCGCGTGATTTTTGACAGAATCCCTTTATTGAAGATTCTCCGAGGGTCCGACTACTTGGATGCAGCCATGCTGTTGGTAGTGAAGTTGTCCAGTATGTGAACAACATACCAAAAAGTGAATACAAAATAGCATTTAATAATTGAATATGAGACTGAGAAAGTATATGAAGGTGCATCGGGAGTGCATTGTCGTACTGAAATCATTATCTGTATGGTAACTCTACTCTAGTAGGAATAAACTGAAGTTCCTATCGTCTTTGAAATTACAAAAGTACACGCCTAATTCTTGGGAATTTATTTACTATAATTGTATGCAGCCAACATGTTCACTGGCCAACAATTGTCAATATATTTTGTAGTGGGATTTGTCATACGCGCTCAAGTAAGTGTACTACATGGTGCGCAGTGCATAACACGATGAAGTCTTTGCTTATTGTCTAGATCTCCAGGTCCGCTTCGGCTTACAACTTTGTTCTGAGGTGCACCAGGTGTCAGAATGGCGTATTATGTTCTCCATTACAAATCACTGACATCTCACCTCTTTCTGCGTGGGTTCGAGTCTCGGCTCAGCCCGTGTGGGTAGGTAAGAAAGCTTGCCAGCAGCTTTCATAATCATCATAATATATGCGACTTCAAAAAGACGCAAGAGTTACATTCAACTAACTTGTTCTTACTTATATAAAGTTTGCTTTTCTTTACCTTAAGGGTTTGAATCAGCATGTTGTGTTTTAATTTAACACAAGATAATCAACTGATACAACCTGTTCTAGCGCCCTAACTGTTGTTTTCGCTTGATTTCGTTTCTTTTCTTTTTTATTCTTCACGTGCCATGGCTTGGCTATCCATTGCACAGCGATGACAGCCTAAGCTGGCCGGGAGACATAGGCTGCATATCCGATTCATTACATTCGGTACGTCTACTCTGTCTTTCCGTCGCATGCTAGAAAGCAACCTAAGATAGAGACCATTTTGAACATTGGAATAAAAATCGACGACAATCACAAAAATGCACAGCAGTGGATACGTATATCAGAATATATCCCATTTTACATACATAAAACTCTCCGAATGCAAAGCTAAACGAAGAATTTGAATAAACCCGCTGGATGTGCGCCTAGTTAAACCGAAAATATAGGATAATCGAGAAAAAAACATGAATCTGTCCAACACGAACATAACGAGTCTATGCAGAGAAACGCCCAGCAGCGAAATGTAATACAGTCTGTCCCCTTTAAATTGCTGCCCATAATAACCTTTCAAACGCCACGACTCATCGACGTGTCATCACTAATACGAACATAAGCAATAGTTTTAGGCTATGGAATTTTAACGTTTTTT
Organism: Megalonaias nervosa; assembly: GCA_016617855.1. Lineage (NCBI taxonomy): Eukaryota > Metazoa > Mollusca > Bivalvia > Unionida > Unionidae > Megalonaias > Megalonaias nervosa. The sequence goes on from JAECUM010012971.1 coordinate 8,168, forward strand.
TTTTTTTTTTTCATTTGTTATTTGTTTCATTCAAACATTACAATAATAACATTGAGATATTAAAAGTGTAGTCAATTCATTGATAGCTGGAACGTTGAATTGATTGACTGGCAATTCACTGATTGTTGAAACGTTTAATTTTTTTAATATCTAACCGTATATTCTTCCGCCAAAAACTCATAAACCTTCAGAGATTCTGAGTCCGCTTACTAACAATCAATTCATGCCGAAGTGTTTGAGCCTAAGCGATTGTATAGTATATGGATGTGGACACGTTGGATTCATAGAAGTGCCCATTCCGCTTCAAAAATTTGTTGGGTCCCCACACTAATCTCAGTTAAGAATTTGATGACACAATTTTATCATGGACCCAGACTGCTTCAGTTTCAATCGTTTTCTTCTACACTGTTTTCATGGTTAAAAAATTACCCTTTAGGTTAATGTCGTATTACAGAAATCGCTAAGATGTTAAGATTGCTTCTTTTTCATGTCCAGTACATTTTTGAACCAGATGTGAAAAACCTGATCTAAAACTATTGATAATTTCCAACTGACTCATCACTGGCATTCAACCAATCAAACACCGCTATCTAACTCAATCGAGTAGGTGATTGTCTGTTTTTATCCTTTTAGACTTTGTCCTTCTCGTCTACTATTTTTGTTGTAAAACCAAATATTTATAACCAATAACATGCTGAAATGTATTCTCAAGATTTTCCAAGATTCATTTTGAGAAACTCTATGATGACAAAATTAGACGCTTGTAATGCAAGATGAAGGATAAGACCTGAGTAAACAAAATGTCATCACCTACCGGATACTGTTGTTAAGCCGGTTGTGTCCCGTGTGTACAAATTATAAAATAAAAAGCTTATCACGAAAGCACACGGGACGGAATAACATGCTTAATTGCATGATAACATCAGATGTATGGAAAATACATATCTTTTACATTCTGGCATTAAATAACAATGAAGAGTAGTCACTGTAAAAAGGAACCGATAACTATTTTTACTTTCTATATATTGTTTAATTCATTCGTTGCAATTTCAGAAACATAGTATTGTCTAATCTGGCAAATTTCATTTTCACTATTTTAATGACTGCTGAAGAGAGTGTGCTTTAGGCCGATGTTTCGAGAACATTGGATCAGCCAGTCTGGTTAGCTGTGGCTTAGATCATGTACAATTTCCACATGTACAATATCTAAAGAAGTGGCAGCTACAGTACCTGAAAGTAACATAGCGGGGTGCCAACATTGTCTCCACAATTCATTTTGCCAATGCCAGCAACTGCGTCTTACACCTGCCACTCTCACAGAAGCTTATAGTATTTGTAAAGACCCCTTGTGTTACCTGTTCACAAAACAACCCCTCAAGATGTGGGTAAAACGGAAGCCATCGACTATAATTTTCAGCATGCTGTTTAATCCAAACGTCCTTTTCTGATACATGTCAAGGCATCGCGGGTCATGGCCATGATTGTAGATACAATTATATGGAACGGAAGAATCTATGTGGAGAGTCTAAGGACGGACTGTGAGAGAAAGTTTGAGAAGAATTCTAAAGCGCTATGGCATGTGTTAACTCTCTTCTTTGGTTAACACAACGGCACTTTTCAGGGTCACCTAGTTCTCTAGAAAAGAGAGACACTAATCAAAACATTGCAAAAAATAGTATGTAAATTGTGTTTGTATATTTCAATGTCTGTGTTAACAACCCAACTGAAACTTAAAGAAAAACCTCTTGCGTTTGTGGGTATAGTGTGTGTATAAATACTACCTACCCTGTTTATATACCTCACTTCTTTTCACTATACTCCTTTCATTGGATAGCATATGTAAGGTATTGGTTATTGGTGCGGGGTATTCAAAACGTATGTGTTGGATATTACCAAAAGTGGGTGTTGGGTAGTATCTAACAATGTTACTATGATATTTCCTACAGAGGGCCGGAGTATGCATCGCACGTTAACCTATCGACATTTTCAACATTACATATTCCCATAGAGAGCCAGAAATGTTTCAACATGGAAACGGCTTACAATGGTCCAAAAGTTAACATTACCATTCCCAAAGAGGGCAAGGGTGGCATCTATGTAAATCTACGGCGTAATGTTAATTCCAGTAAGGGACCGGCGTGGCATATATTACCACTACTATGGAAATATATGTACCTCTTTCAGGATTCATTGATGGTTTTTTTAATACTTTTATGGTTATGTCGCTCATTTTTGAAGAAAAAAACGGCTTGTGACGCTACCGCGAGTTTCTTACCCCAGTACAATCAAATAGTTTTGGGCGATCCTTGTTAGGATCCGTTTTTGTGTCACGGTGTTAAAGTAAAATAATATGATGTTCAGTACTGTAGACTAGTACCACCAGAAATCTAACGTTTTTGGCTCACATTTCACAGTTGTTGCCTAGGTTGATGTTTTGTTTTTTAATGCACAATGGTCTCAATTTCGCAAAGTCGTGGCTCGAAATTAACACTAAAATGCTACCGGCGGGTAGTGATTTTGCCTGCGGATCAGTAAAAGCGTAATGTACTGTTTACGTTGCGTTGTACATTGTACTATAGTAATGTACACTCAATTATTTTCATATATATGTTTGTACCTTAAAACATGTAATAACTATTCTCTACACACACTGCCACCTAACATATAAAAGCAATACGTTACTCGCATATTCACCATTATTCCAATCTAACTCAAGTTTGGAAGCAAGGAAATGATTTGTGAAAAGAATCTATCTACATAAACCGTTCTTTGAAATAATCAAGACGTTAAGATTAAATGGTGTTCAGATATTCATTTTAGAATACCCCTTAATTCAGTTGACAAGGTCGCTTATAATTCAGTTCTTTTTCGGGAGTGCTCCAAAAAGAGTAATGCGATACATTCGATAAATTCTGTTAATGACTAATCTAACAATCAAACATTCGTACGTGGCGCACAAATTGATTCGAGGGGGAATGAAGAGAGGCTGGTCCACATTTTTAAGCGGATTTGAGAAGCAAAAGCGTGCATTAAATAAATATATTGGTGATCAGCTGGGGCGTTGGAATGCTTTAAGAGAAACTTTGTCCGAAGAAAACCCGACATAACGTGGTGTTAGCTTCTTATGTTTACAATGGTGACGTCATCAAATCTTGTGTTCAGCTTTTGACTGAAATCGTTTTACCCACGGATGTCGCCGATCAAATTCGGAATAATTTCTTACACATTTGTGTGTGTGTGCGTGTGTGTGTATGATTTGATTGTTCACTTAGCTTAACAATTTTAGTCATATCGCTGCGATGTCCTTTAGTGTGGCGGTTGATAGTGATGTCTAGCATTGGGGCATCATGCCACAGACATATAGCATCCTGTACCACCCAGTTATATTTTCTTGACACTAGACCGACCCGTCCCAACACTAACCTCTTAACGTTGAGTGCAAAACGAGGCAGCTGCTAGTACCATTTTTATGAGTCTTTGTTATGACTCGGCCTGGTTTCGAACCCGTGACGTCCCGCATTCGAGTCGGACTCTCTAACCGCTTAGGCCACTGGCGCGATTATTCGTATTCATGTGGAAAAAAAATGGCCGGGTTTCTCATTTCGAGGGAGAAATTACATGGCTCATAATGTGAGGAAACGTCGATATAATCTGGTTTTAATGGAACCCAACGATGTTTAGTACCAATGTCTTTCAAGATTTGTATTATTCTGATGATTTTGCATATACGACTTTTTGCATGTAACCGCAGCATTGGGTCTTTAACAAATGTAAAGGGTCTCAGGCTAGTGTTGACCAAACGGAAAACGCCGCGTTCGCTAACTCAACGAATAATCCAGAATCATACCGAACATTATGTTTCAATAAACATTCAGTACATGGTGCTGAGACAACTGTAAACATTGGAGTATTTGTAAGACGCGCAGCCACCACCGTAACGGCAGAAATTAGATAATGACAAAAGACAGCGGGAGCGCAGATATGATCAAGACAATGGACCCCTAAAAAAAAATCAGTGCCAGAAATGCTGGGCAAATGAAATGGATTAAGTGCAATGCAGGTAATGATGCGATGTGCACATTATACACCGAGTAATCGGAGAAATACGGAAGTGCTCTGGGTACTTTATTCATTCATGGGCGTACAGAGTTTTACATATCGTCCTTTTTATTCACACAGTACAAGCTATGCCGTGAAATCAATACAGAACTTTGGTTCCTCAGAAGCAGCGTAAATTATGGCATCTTTGAAGAAGGGCGTCGTCAATAGACTTGAACATGAACTGGCTATGATTCTAAGTCACATTACGTTTATGGACATAAACAATCCTTTGCCGTTTTTTTTAAAGTTTTTTAAAGCCGCCAGCTTGCTGTCAATCAACGCTCTATCTGAAGGTAACACCGTTTCGTACGATCTATCAGTTAGTCAAATTCACTAGCTTGAAAGTGAACAGCAGTTAATGGGTCACATGCTAGAAAATGTCAAGTGAAAGTGTAGGAACAAGAGCAGAAGCGTTAGTACTAAAGTGCGAAAAGAACTTCTTTTCGCGAAAAGAAGAAACAGGTGCGGAAGAACTAGTATTTTCATTATTTCTTTATCAAGTTCAATAATTTTTTTTTTTTTAAATGAAAGATAATAAAAAATACATTGACCGATGAATCTATAACATGAATTTTCAGGACATTTTGGTCCTACGACCAGTCAATACGTACTGCGCAGAAGATAATGTTTTCATGTGATGTGTTTGGTAAAATGTATGGAGCTCTCGGTGTCAACAAGCAGACGACTACTCACTGCTTTCTGGAATAGTCCATTTCAGTTTTTAAAAAATGTGCCATCTGCGTCCAATATTTGCAGTATATCATTTTAATATCTGTCAAAAAATGAAAAGTTAAAATGCCCGTACGAAATTTTCCAGGCGGACTTAAGGCAGATTTCAGACTTGTTTTGTTAAGCGTGTTCAGCCAAAACCATAAACTGCTCAATTAAGGGAGCTTAGGAGAATTTCAAGCAGAATTCAGGTGGATGCAGGGCGGAATTTTAGGCGAAATATGCAGATTAGTTGTCCTAAGATGCCACTTAAACAAAACAATCCATCTAAGATTTCCGCCTGAAATAAAGATTCACCTGAAATAAATTCCCGTCTGAGATTTCCGCCTGAAATAAAATCTCGCCTGAGATTTCCACCCGAAATAAAACTCCGCTTGAGGTTTCCGCCTAAAAGAAGGCTGATTAAAATGTCCACATAAAAATCATCCTATAAAAATCTAAGTCAGATTTCTATTAAACAACCTAATGATGCTTAGGAATTAGTGGGAATCAATGATAACTACTCACAATAATTTTTACAATGGGTCATAAATTTTATTTTGACAGACATTATCAAATAAGATTTAGGTTCTCCATGTCCTCATTTTCTTTCTTGCATGCAAAACCTGTTCCTTGATGGCATCGTGTATGTCTTTTTCATTTCACTGAAATTCTGGAGAGATTTCACAAAAAATTTGGCCGAACTGTCACTGAAATTTTGGCGAGCTCTCACTAAAATTTCGTTGAAAATTTGGTAAGATTTTACTAAAATTTTGGTGTGATTTCATTTAAGTTTTGACAATTATATAGGATTTTACTGAAGTTTCAGTCATTTTTCACAGACATTTCAAAAGGTTTCAAATAAAATATGGATACGAATTAACAGCACTTTATTAATCACTGTAATATTTCAGTGTATATGAAATAAAATTATACAGCTGTTATAATTATATGACATCCAAGAGATATGGGAGTTGTACTGCAGACTCGACTTTTGAATGTACAAACCATGATGCTGTTGTGATTGCTTGTGAGTCCTGGTTCCATAAGCAGCCGTGACAAACGTTTATCATGATATAATTACTCTGATTCTACTCAGAATTCTAACACAACTAGAATATTTTGATAATATAAACAATAATATCACCCACAACATTGAAGGATGATTCTACTTGTGGGCCATGAAAACTCCGTAAAGATATGACCATCTTCGATAGACATGGGTATCTAGCAACAATATCAACACTTCCTCACCAGTGATCTATACGTTGTCCCTCCTTAAATTCTGGAAGTGAATCAATCATGGAGTTATATAACTTTTAAATCATCCTTTATTAATTCCTTCTCATTTAGCACGTTAGCAGCTACTGAAGAGATGGTAACAGTACATGTAGTTCAAATCATTATGGCAAAAATCGCAAATTGCTAGCCCTGGCGTTCCAGTTTTCATACAAATTGACCAATTAGTTTCCATCGACTTTGCAATCAAGACATTCTCATTTCCGCACATTTTTCAAATGGTTATTCAAACTCGTGTCCCGCTCGAAAATTCGAAACGCCATGTTTGGCAAGCATGCTCATTCCCATCGATTTCCGTTACGCGAAGATTCATTGGGCAAGTATAAACTTTTGGCCAGTAAGAAAGCTCTTTACAGTGGTCATTTGTTAAATAATGTACGGAATAAATACTTATACGGATCGTTGTGGAATGTGACAGCACAGATCATTTAAAACAGTTTTATAAAAGAAAAAGAAAAACCGTTTCAGAGACGGTATGAAAAAGAGGTCCTTAGCGAGGAAAATCGGATACAGGTCAGGAGAAAAACGGAAAACAATTTTGTTGCCTGAGGGCAATTAAATCCAATTCAAGTTAAACAAAAAAAAAAAAAAAAAAAAAACAATAACAAGGAAAGATGTGGAAAGAAGTTATTGTTCCCATAATGGACAATAAAATTAGAGCTATCGGAAATGGTAGATGTAAATTTTGCTGAAAATATTTTAAAATGTACAAGAAATAAAAAATAAATTATATTAAAATGGAATAATCGTTTGTATTTTATAACAGTAAAATAGTGTTTCTTGTTGATATTTTTAACTGAAATTCAGAGATATTACAATCACAGTATATCACTATATTTTCAGACATGTTGGCTAAATCTCTGTGAAATTTTAATCCCAAATTCTCACTGACATTTTCAGAAATTTTGGCCGAGTCAGCGAAATTTCAATCATAAAATCTCACTGATATTTTCAGAAATTCTGGCAAAATCTCTGTGAAATTTCACTGAAATTTGGTGAAATGCCATAATTTTGGTGAAAAAAGGACATTTGAGTGGATTTCACTAACATTTCGTAGAGATTTCACTTAAATTTTTATCACATTTTCAATAGTGTATGATATTTGTAGAGCATATTTTAATAGGAAGCAAAAACATATTTCACAGAGTAAAATTCAGATCAAGTCCAAAATCCACCTTGCATCAAAAATCCATCCATGCTTTTGTACTTCTGAATAAGTTTAAAATTACGCCTAACATTTCTGCTAAAACGTCCTGGAGTGCCTTTATATCTTAACTTGCTTAATTTAGCTTAGAAACAGCTTCGGAGAATTTCTCCAGTTGTCTGCGTTGCTCCGCTTCTACAGCGTTGTAAATCAGTATACATCATGAAAGTTGGGTATGGATGACATTGATCTGCGGTACAAGAAAGAGTTGCCTGTGTATATCGATGGACCCACGAGCTCACTAGGCTCCTGTGGTAAGTTCACTTGGGGAGCTCACGTGGGTTACAATCACAGACGAACGCGTATGTGAAAATCATCATGGGAAAAAAAACATGGCATATAAAAGGCACTGAGTAACAAAACTCTGAACCTCTCAATATGACCCTACAGTTCTGATTAATTTACAAAGCAAAATGTTATATACATGGTTATAGTGATCACCCTTCTTCACTTTCAAGCAGTTGTCATTCTATTTCAGCGTCCTTCTAGATTTCAGACATTTTAAGTGAAGCGCCTGCCCCTGCTCCCCGAGACCAAATTTGGCAACTTGCGTCAAAAATGTTCTCATAATCCTTATATGACATTCGTACAACTAATCGCCACCTTTACCTGGCTTCGAAATAATGCAGCGTGGATACTTGAAACTTATATATTCCTTTTTAAGTTACAGAAACATAAAAATGGCAAATCAGCGAATTCATGAGTAAAGCCAGGTACAGAGGAGTTTGCTTGACTTTCATTCATAAAACAAATGTTAATGGTTTCGAAGTGAATTAGAAGCCAGGATTTGCTAGACTGGTGTTGATGCACAGGGGGCTATAGTACAAGAGACGAGATGTTGGGCTGAGTGAAATTTGTATAAGTTGTGGAATCGGACTTGTTAAGTAAACGAATGGTGAGTTTTTGTACCAATATCCCTTATTGCTATTTTGACTGTTGATACATATTACCAAAAGCTAACCTACATTACATTTTTGCATAATAATTACATTTTTAATTAGTTGGTATAATTATATAGTAATGCAGAGATTTTTTATAACTTTCATTATTTCAGGTGTGTAGATATTCAAGTTAAACTCAATTAAACCATGAGTCAGTGCAACTGACAGCCGTAGGATTTCAATAAAGAGAATCGTCTTTTTCTATCTTTCCTACAATACAGTATATTGTTTTTGTCTGTTCGTTTGTTTGTTTGCTTTTTACTCACTGAAACAAGTCTTTTTATCCTCATGTAGCATTGATCCAGGTGGGCAGATACAGGCAAAACTGCCGAAGGTATTCCTACAGTAGTGTTCACACAGACGGCTCCCGAACGGTTGAGTGCATTCATCTACGTCTGTCGTGTAATTTAGAAAATATCATTAATAATAAAACACATATTATATTGGAAATAGTGTTTTTGTACAAAAACACATATTATCTTGGAAATAGTGTTTTTGTACAAAAACGCATATTATCTTGGAAATAGTGTTTTTGTACAAAGTACTTTCTCTGTCGTCTTGGTGAAATGCTGTTTATCTCAGAAAGCTGAAATAACAACCGTTTAATCTGAATTCTTTTCTTTAAAAATCGTGTCAACCAATAAGCCAGAATGAATGAAGGAGAAGGTGAAATGCCTAAATATAACTGAGTCACTCTTTTGATTATGATATAAATTGTTGAGGTTTTTTTAATGTACGGTATGCATGTTTGTTTTAACATCGTTCGTTTACAAAGTTTCCTTTTTCTGGACTTTACGTCAGATGGCAATGGGGTTGATGACATGTTTTGAGTGAGTTTACTTGCATTGTTGTAATTCATGCTACGGCGTTGAAGCAGAGACGGTTGCGAGTTCAACCCGTTAATCCTGCACATACTTATGTCGGGCAACAGTTATGTGTCTTGCAAGGATCAAATCTTAAAATTTGTTTACACTGTACGTGACTTTTCGTTTTCAACAAGTAAGATTAGCTGTTATCAGCAGTTTTACTGAAACCATCTGAACTAACAAGCTGAGCTGAAGCATGGTATATTGTTCAAATGAGTACTTCACAATCCGTCGGCACTGAGGTTCGACCCAGACGAGGCAGACGCATTACCAACTAAGCTGTCCTGTTCATTTATGCATATTTGTCTTGCTTTCGAATGTTTTTGGCGGTGGGAATGAGCTATTTATTATTATGGCAACGAACTACCATTTTTGGACACATTTTCACAAGGAGACGGCAGTTGCTTTCAATTTATGTCATCCTGTTGACCGGTCCAAATTTCATTGTAGATTTCTGGCTAGCCAATGTCACTGAAGTTGTATGTGTGTCAAATATCTCTTACTGAAATTTAATCTAAATTCTATGTACATTCAAGGTAAGTTACGGTTGTATAAAGCTTGAATTTTTTTAATGTAGTTCTGTCTAACACTATAAACATGGACTAAATTAAAATCTATTACAGTGGGTTTATTAAAATTGTTTTGTAAAATGATAGCAGAGCAGGCACGAGATAAAAGGGAAGTATGTCTGTCCAAAAGTTCAATTTGTTCAGCAAATAAAAAGCTAGGCTAAACAATGATGTGTTAAATATTTTTGTCTATATTCAAGAAAATACAAACACAAATACAAACTAAAACGTAACGATAAAAAGACAAAGAGAGTTACCATGTTGGCAGCGGTCGCCCGTTAGACCAGGTGGGCACGTGCATGTGTTCCCGATGCACGTGCCGCCGTTTAGACAACCAGGCACACAGTTTACGCCTGCAAAATTTTAAAAAAAGCATTACAGTATATTAGTGAAGATAAGAAAAATTATAAAAAAAAGAAAAGCAAGGGCGATCGGATGACAACAAACAACGGTACATTGCAAAATGCCGGCTTGACTCCAGAAAGTGAGTTATAATGGTAAATGTATTTTAGCACGGCTCTCACGTAATTGTCAGTATTGGTAAAATATAGTCTAAAAAGAACCACAGCCACATCAACAGTTACAGAAGCATGAAATTTTAATCAGGCCTGGACTTCACCAAAATTACTTAAGCCTGGATGTAAATTTAGTCCTTGAATCTTGCGAACTGTTTTGCTAAAATTTAAGTCGAATTTGAAACTGACCAATCAAATGTATTACGTTTAGACTTTAGTGTTTAGTGTTCAAGTTTCTGATTTTGCGACAGTTCAGACGAACTGCATCTGTCTCTTCCATTACATCACAAAAATAATCGCCACAGACCTACAGCCTTATAGAGGTGCGCGGTATACCGGTTTACAAAATGATATTTATTCCCGGTGGTACGTACCACAGTACTTTTTCACTGTACCGATACGTCGGTAGTTTCCGTCAGTAAGGAATGCACGGAAATTCCAGCGGAATTTTGTTACGACTCTAATGATATTAACAGCGTGTCTTCATTATTCGTGACAAAATAGTTAAAAAAATTATCTTTTTCTACAAAACGGTTGTAACTGTCACAAATTATTGGTGACAACTTTAATTCTATTTCTGATTCTTTAATCATATCTTTGAAACGTGTCGAGTATGCCAACCCAGGTGGCCAATTGAAATTGTGAAACAGATTCGAGCAAAATCTAATTTTCAAAAAAATTTTAGATTAAAAAAATAAAAAGTCATGTTTTAGTTATGTAATTAAAAGAAAAACGTGACATGTTTTAGTTATTTATTAGCGTAAGTGACTAAGTTAAGTATATGTATTTCTTTGTAAGATTGTGAATCATTCTATGATTTTCAAGAGTGCACTCATTTTCTGTCTGTACTATACGTAGTTTCTCAATTCCACTAAATATTTTCACGTTTGTTGAGTAAGCGTGTTTGATGTTGACTGGTCCTCTCTGCCAAATATCTTGCCCGGGTGTTGGCGTCGCAATCTAAGTTAATCCTGCCTATTATATGAATAGTGTAGCTAGTGAATTGTAGGCTTCAGTATCAACACTTCATATTTTTATACGACAATTGACATACACAATGCAGATTCATCTACTGTAAGGTACTGGTCATTAATTGGGGGGGGGGGGCTGTGATTTTCTTTTTAGATGATATATTTTCTTTTCTTTTGTCACAAGGTAATTAATATTTTTTTTTCCTAAACATGTCATCAGTTTAATATAATGTTATTTTGCTACAAATCAGAGCAAACTTTTTTCAATTATTGTCAGACGGAATTAAAAACGTGCCAGGCTCCTGACCCAGAACATGGAATTCTTGGTCCCTAATATAAATGCATATACAGCGGTGCGTATGGTACGTTGGGAATTACGGTGGTATACCGCAGTACAAAATTTTTCGCGGTACCCACCTCTAATATTTTTGTTATTATTACTATTATTATTATTATTATTATTATTATTATTATTATTATTATAGTCGATGTGGTTGTTCGCCATCAGAGAACAGGATTTGTTTCTGATTGACAGCTATATGTGTCTTTTGAGTTATGTGTATGTGACATACCTAGGCTTACCAAACCTTACAAAGAACCAGTATGGTTGATTCAATAGGTCATTTTGAGCCTAACCCACCGAGCGCATTCCTAAATGGAAAATACTATATATTTGGTCACTGTTTGGCAACAGGCATCCGTTGAGGGAGGCTTTGACTAGCTGGAAGAGCACGCAGTTAAAGGCTGAGCTGGAAATATTTTTCACTGAAGTGTGTGTGTGTGTGTGTGCGTGTGTGTGTGTGTGTGTGATTTTGGATTTCTAACGTAGCTCTAACAAGTTTCTAGTCATATCGCTACGATGTCTGCAGCGTGACAGTTTACAGTGATGTCTAGCACTGGGGCATCATGCCGCACACATGTAGCATGATGTCCCACCCAGTCATATTATCTTGACACCAGTCCGTCCAGTCCTAAAATTAACCTCTTAATGCTGAGCGCCAGGCGAGGCAGATGCAATTACAATTTTTACAAATCTTGGATATGACTCGGCCGGAGTTAAAACCAGCGACCTTCTGCCTCCGAGGCGGAGGTGTACTGCAAATATCATACACTGGCTTGGTGTACTAAACCTATTAAATCAGTGGACTAAGGACTAAGATGCTGAGAAATGCTTAACAATATTATTTAGCATAGATGAATTTACTACCAAACACTTTAAATGGCCAACATAATTTGTTATTTTGTTTTCATTGACACCAGTTTCGACCACGTAAGGATGAAATTTAAGTTAGTCATATGTGATGCAGCCAAAGCTTCAATTCTAATGTTTGCTTTTGTTTATAGATTTTGCCTCTAAAATTTATATAAAATATTCTACCTTTCTGCGAAATTAGTGTATTTAAAAAAACAAATTAAATAAACGTAAGGTCCAAGAATCATCTAGAATGACAAACACTTACTTAAAAATCGATCCCCCAAAACCTCCAACAACAACACCCCTCCCCCACCCACCCTAAAAAACAAACTGTTGTTTCTACGCCGTGCCGTGTGAATCACCCCCTTTTAAAGATAGTAGACATTGGTGGTTACCTTGGCATGTCCTGTCGTCTGTATTTAGAGTGAAGCCAGTGGGACAGACACAACTGAACCCGCCAAAATGATTTTCACACCGGAACTCACAGTGACCTTTGGGTAGTAGCACACACTCATCTATGTCTGGTTAAAGATTGATAAGATACAAAAGTTACGATTTATGAGTCTACCTACCAACCTTTCAGCGTATGTATGAAGTTTTCATGTCATTATATAACAGGAAATTCAGTACCGGATTAAGGCCTTCCAGGGCCCTAAGTACTGAAAATATTATGGTGCCCCCCCCCCATGTGGAACTCAAAAAAAAAAGCTAAAATGGTGGAAAATATTAGTGTTGCCATCATTCTAAATCAAAATACTCATATATGCAAATCAAAATGGTCATATATAATTCATTCAATTTTATCATCAACAATTACTTTGAATTTTTTTTTGGTGCTCTGTTTTAAGTACATCTGGGTTGGTTTTAGTTTCACAATTTGCCGGGGGGGGGGGCACCATACTATTTTCAGTGCTTAGGGCCCTGGAAGGCCTTAATCCGGCACTGCAGGCAGTACGTTCCCATATAACAGTTGCACATTAGCAGAGACAGTCAATATACTTAGATGCAGATTCTTTCAGTTATTTTTAAAAAAAGACATGCATTATTTATTGTGATCAACTGTTGGCGTCGATAATCACGCTCTTTCTGAAATGTGTTATACTCAGCAGGTATGTGGGGAAAGTAGTCCAGATACTTAACTTCATCGTATAACAAAGCTAGCGGCTCAATTTCTACCCGATTGTATGAAAATGATGGACACATACAAATAAGATATCTTCACTAGGAACTATCCTCATTTACGGCAAGCCACTGTTTAAAAAAAAAAAGTTTGAATTACACCATTTATTTTTCAAGATGGCAGCGTAATCCATTACACGTCTGCACGTCCCAATGCATTACAACGAGAAAGCATATTTATAAAGGTTAAATGGCTGTCATATTTGCACATTTATTGCATATCGGTATTGGCTAAATTCAGAAGATCATCGTTAGAACCCGTCAATATCCATTGCTTAGAATAAATGGTAGATGAGGTGGTGTTGTGCCTATTACGACGGGACACAAATACCTGATCTGTGCATACCTCTTGAAGGGTGAACCATGACTAGGCTGTTTACCGTGCTAGTCGGTACTGACGAGCGGAACACAGTCTTGTTGAATGTATGTGTTTCCACCCTTTGAGAAAAACGACTTAGGATTTTATACTTTTATCATTCTCTTGTATTTTGTATGCATTTTACAGAATTTTCATGTCATGACCTTTCATCTTGTATCCTGTAGTACTTCATTTTACATTTATTTTAACGACTTTATCTTCACAAAGTTTTGTACAGTTTTTTGTTTTAACTTTTGAGAACTTTACTTTCAATCGGTACCATATAGCCATTAGTGTGTTGATGTGCCGCTTACCTTTGATTAATGTACATACATACACAACATTTTATAAAATCGCTACAAATACTTTGGTTAAGCATCGCGACAGACAACGCTAAAGCTCTGTGGTGCACAAACCCATGAAGACTCCAGAAAGTCCTAACATCGAAAAGGCGGTATTACATGCATTGCAGAAGTAAGGTCAACGTCATTATTATGAGTGTTCGTTTATTCACGTTTGAAACTGCTCACAGTGTTACATACGAGGATGTCGTTTACAGTGAATTGCGTCATTTTTCGTCACTCTTCTCATTAGTATCACGAAAATATCAAGCCCCCCCCCCCCGTACGTGTCACGTCTTTCACATGAAATTTCAACATGGAAATGAATAATAATAATAAAAAAAAAAATCAAAAGCAACCGGAACACATTCTATATTAAGTAGGTAATATTTTAAGTAACCAACTGACAACTTATTCTGAGTAGCCTGTACAAAAATATTGAAGATCACTACGCATGTATTCATCGGACATATAGAGGATCTCAAATGGGTAATGATTTAATATTGAATTTATGAAACAAGTTGAATAATGTCCAGCTTTTGCGAACCTTGGCGAGCAAAAGCTGGACATTATTCAACGAGTTTCATAAATTTAATATTAAATCATTACCCATTTGAGATTCTTTTTATCACATAGTTTTTATTTCAGTGGAAATTATTCAGATGGAAAGAAGAACGAATAACTTTGTTCATTCTGACAGACGGTGAACGTTTTATTTGTTGTGCATAAAATGTAGTCCCAAACAAAGTTGAACTAGTAAAAGTAGATTGTACATTTTAAACAAACTATAGATCAAAGAAAAAGCTTCCATCCGAATAAACAGAACATTTTATAATGAAAAAATCATTTTTCAAAACAGAATGTCAATGCGATGTGATGCCACATTGTTTGATACGGTACACAGTAGGCCTAGAGTACAAGTTTACCCTAAAATGTCACTTTCAGAACTAAACATTACATTGTTGCGATTTTCATGTGAAATAGGATTACTGGATGCAAAAGTTCCCACTTTTACTGCAGTGTATTTGTGACCGGATATTTGCAGTATTTGATTTGGAACAATAGACTGTACAGAAAACGTAAACAAATTTCTTTTTGAGTCGGACTTGCATCACATATTTACCGCGTAAATATGCTGTGGTTGGATAAAGTTCTGTCAGTTGGGGAGACCGGTTTATGTCTACATTCTTCTGTGACCAAAGGTGAGTTTATTTACTTCAGTAAGTTCACATTTAAACCAAGCTTGTATATAAGGTGGATTCCATGCTACAGATATACCGCCCATCCATCCCCACCCCCACCCTCGTTATCATCTAAGCAATAGTTTTACTTGTTGTTATTGTTCTTGTCTTGGGGGTTTTGCCATTTTTCATGTTAAGATATATTATACATGACATAACAAACCCCTGTGGGGGTAAATTGGCAATATTGAGACTGGACGAGACCATTTTTTCCCAGTTCCCTTTCGCGAGTCGAATAAAAAAATGGCGGCCAAAAATATTCATTCAAAACAAACAATTCCAGAAGCGGGGTTAGAAAAGTGAGTAAAAAGAATACTGCACAATAATTTCATGGGCTTATTTGGACCAATCGCAATCACATAAAGTGATATGTTCACATGTATAATATCAAAAATATGAAACTGCACACACTGTAGGCAGAGTGCACCGTCTATGTGATAAGAAAGGAAACTGATATGCAGACGGGGTCAGGTAAACGAAAGTTGTCGATAAGTTGTTGACGTACCCTCTTCACAGGCTGTTCCAGTGATACCATCTGAGCAAACGCAGGTGCCGTTTTTGCACTTGCCCCCGTTAGCACACTCTGGATTACACTGGAGTTTTAGATCTTCCAATTTGATATCACATGGCCTAATCCGGGCTCCATCTTCTTCTTCTCCTAGAAAATAATTAATCACATGTTATATTTTTCCAGCCTTATTATTGGGAAGATTCTTATTTTTTGTGCTTTTATTTCTCTATGTTTTCTTATATTTTTCTTTGTGCTTGAATATTGCGAAGTGGTGCTTTTCATACGTTTGCCTACTGGTTTTCCATAGGATGCGTCCCACATTGCAAAGTTGTCTGACTGATATTTATCCCAAAATGTACAACAAATTTATTCAACATTTAATGTTTTGCTCCCATAACACATATAGAACAACGTAAAATAGCGTTGGAGCAGAACAAATACAAATAGGAACTGCTTGTATTTATTAGATCATAGTACACATCGTGAGCTTTCTCTTCTTGTAAAGAGAAAGTACAGAAAAGTAGTATATATGGTCAAGGGATTTACGTAAGACCATAGGATTAAAAAATATGCATGATGTATTATTAATCCGTTTTTATGTAAACACTTTTATTGATATCCTCATATGTATTACATACCAGAAGAAATGATGCTAATCTCTACCATTCTTTTATAATACGGGCTGATTGTATCGGATATATTATACAATGTTATCGACTTGTTCCTATGGTTTAAGTTATGACTAGAACGTCAAAATTAAGAACTGTCGGGTTATTAATTGATGTTCTATCGATAAAACCATTTCAGAATTTAACAAAGATTTAAAATATATGTAACGTCCTCGCGTTGAACTCATAACTTTACTTTATGATCCATTTTTGCATTATGCAATCTTGAACTGTTTGTAGAAGTATATGAAGGGAAAATTTATTTCTCCAACACTTTGCTCAATCCATACAAAACCAAAACCCGTGTGAAATGTTGCAGTTTTTTCCCCAAGCATGTTGCTGACATGGAATATGAGTCAGCAAAATGTCGGCATGACTCTAAATTAATCCTTACTTAATTGATAGTATGTGCTATCCACAGATTTTTACATGGCAATGTTGATGGGTTATCCTTTTGAAGTATATAAATTGATTAAACGATCTGGCTTCTCCGTCTTTAACCTTTTCTCGACTCCAAATGTTACTCGAAAATATCCTAAACAATTAAGAGGCCGCATTTCTGTCAGTGTTGCGCAAAGTTTCATGACAGAGGGTCAAAGTTGGATAAATTACTGATTTTCTGTGTTTATACCACGATATACCGCTTTTACACAGCGACAATGGCGGTTGTAATCGTACTTTGATGTTCTAAGACAGGGGTAGGCAACCTACGGCACGCGTGCCCAACAGGTTTTGTGTGGCACGCAAAGGGCAGCCAAAAATCTCGATTTTAACAGTGTTACTCTCTGACTGGTGGCACGCGCTCGTTCATTTATAATTAATCTGGAAAAAAGTGGCACGCCATGTAAAATAGGTTGCCGACCCTTGTTTTTGGGCATACAAGCAAATAGATATTTGATTCTAGTTTCAGATTATTAAAAATTAATGCAAAACTTGGAAAAATAATTTTCTTGGATATGGGATGAAAGTCTGAAAACGCAATGAAAATTACTTTAATAAGCAAAGTTAACTGTGTGCACTTCGTTTTATTTGGTTTGTAGCGGAAGTGCTTTGTGCAAGAAAATTACCGTGTCACTGAGAAACAGACGAAAAGGCAGGTTTTAATAAATTTTAATAACATATAATGCTGAAGTGTCGTAAAATAATTCATATCATTTAATTATTATATACTGGAGGACAATGTACTGGAAAATAGATGACTATTATTTATGATTGTTTCGCTCGGAGTACTGCTGACATTAATTCACTAGTAAATTTCAGAGGAGTAATTTGAATTGTTCAGAATACTTTCTAAGAACGTTTTTGTTTCTTTGAACGTGTCAATAAATTGTCATGCCGATCGATAGACAAAATATGATGATCTACACGTGCACGTGCTGCACGCAGGACACCTGCAGATATATGCGTGTTACGTGACATCGATAAATGACGGTGACGTGAAAATGTGCGAGAACGAGAACAATTCTGCTAGTGTGGAAGGAGCATAGTATAAATGACCGTCGCTCTTTGTGAACTCTCTGACTAATAGAAAGACCGACTTGGATAAAGTTTGCAGATGCAGTTCTCTGCCATATCTTACAATTCTGAAGTGGTTCCATCGTTTTCAAGAAGGTGGAGAATCCAGGGAAGATGACCCACGTTATGAAAGACCGTTGTCTGCGAGTCCCATAAATAGTACAACTCTTCAAACTGCAATCCTGTATGATGATGGTAAACAATGTCGCTGCCCGTACAGACTGACCAAGGAAAGAGCGACAGCGCCACCTTGGCAGCAGTTTGGTACGTCTATCTATACACATACACTAAGCACCCTCTTTCAAGGGTTATATACAGTTGCGCGTTAGAGCAGAAAAAGCAAAGGCAAAATGGTGAAACAAAAATATGCTTAAATAAGCGATAAGACAAGAAGCTTGGATAAAAACAAGAAGAAAAAAAATGTTTCTCTATAAAGGTATTAAACAGACTGCGCGAACGTCTAGTTCCAGCAATACTGCCATACTTCTTTGGAGTTTATTCCAATGTACAAAGCCAGAGGAAAAGAGAAATAGTTATAATAACTGGCCGCTGCCTGAATCTGAGAGAGAGAGAGAGAGAGAGAGAGAGAGAGTATGTCTACTCATTCTAGTCGCTTGTCGTAACATAAGGTATTTAATGTATATTACGAATCTGTGTACGATTGTTATGTTATATTTTTATGCTTCATTATGATTTGTGCTTCATTTAAGACTGACGCAGTGTATTTATTCGCTCTTTATTTGGTTTTGGGTTGGTTTTACGGTCCTGCAACACATAAAGGTCATATCATGCGTTGACAAATTGAGTAACCAGCCTTGGCGAGTGACATACACCCATACCCAATCTGATCTGCACAACCAGGTTCCACTATGATACACAGGTGAGAATTACCGGTTATGTTTCTCACGAATATATAATAAATAGAATAACATATGTTAGCACAGCGATTATATTGAATGGTGCGCTATTGTTTAAAATCAAGGAGTCCCAATGTGACCTTAGACATATTATCATTTGTTTTAAAAGTTTAATTTGGATCAATCGGAATGCATTGTGACCAGATTTCAGGGATACGGGTTGGAGAGGGCGATTACTAACCACATGGAGGGGGATGTTTTCCTTCTAGCCAGCATTCATAAGTTTCGTCCATCTCTATTGGCAAATAACCGTCTGCACACGGATTTGTCGTAGGACCAGTAGAAACACAATCATTCTTGATCAGATCATCCATTGGGCAGTCTGTATCTGCATTTTGTGAGGAAGAAAATTGTAATGGCAACGTCAGTATTTCATTATATATATATATATATATATATATATATATATATATATATATATATATATATATATATATATATATATATATATATATATATATATATATACAGAACAGACTTTTTATATCTACGAATTAACTCGCTTGGAAATGCCGTATTATTGCTGTCATTGTCGGTCTCCACTGGAGTCTGTCCTTAAAAGGTCGGTTTATTTACAAAGGTTACATGTACTACGAGGTTGACCTTCGTTATTACTGTGATCCCATGCTGATAATTAAAAAGATATTAAATTATTTACCTACTATTTTGACACATTTGATGCGAACGATCAAATAGGAACCAATGGTTTTAATTTTCCGTCTATTTGGAGCATGAATTATCTGTTTTTATGCGAAAATTAATGCAATTCAGCAACGTCATATTACTTTCACTCGGGTTGGAAATTGTCAAGTTCTGTTTGGCAAGCAAAAAATGCACAGATAAAATAAAAGCAAACATATATTGATGTTTAGTGTAGTAAAATTTTTGATTTTAAGAAAAAAAAATTTGACTTGATCAACACTCTTAGTTGTAGTCTATATAGCACCGCAGTGAACACAAACCGACTCGTGACGCAACGAACCATTCGCGGATCTCTGATTCTTGAATATTATTAATACATTTTACCTCTGCAATGGTTCCGCTGGATAATTATTACATGCTTCCATAACCGGGAATGTTATTAGGTGCTGTTCTGTGCATTTGCAACAAACACAATGGAGAGAATGTTGGCATTACTCTACGCTACTTTCATGTAATGTTACTAAAGTTTCTTTATATGTGATGTTACGGAAATAACTCGCTCCCTAAATAAACAGCTGATCGAATGGCTGCTCCCATGTACTTGAGAAATGAACTAGCAGTTTTACAATAAGTAAAATGATTTTTGTCCCAATAGATATCAGTATTGTCTGAAAGAGCAATAAATAAATTTTATATCACCAAAAATATATTAAAAAAGTTATTGACTATTGTTTCCAATTTACCTCTGATGTCCAGGAAATGAGAATGTCTGATCGGAACTAGCAGTCTTTTGAGAGGTGCGCTTCTGTAGTAAGGCCAGGAAGTATATTCTATAACTCAAATTAGGGAACTAAAAGCCCTTTTTTAAACATCACATAAGAAAAACCAGGTCTTGTTTAAATAACCATGATAACTAGTAGGAAAACCTAGGAAATAATTTTTAAAAAATATAATAAAACCCTGTGAAAAGTAAGCAGTTATGGAGAGAAACCTTAAGTAATAAATGGTCATTTTGACGTGCACGGTGAATGTTGACTTTGCAAAGCAGACATCCTTTAGAGAAAGTGCCCATAGCCGAATGGTCTAGGGGTTTCATCACCGATACCCGAAGTTGCTTGGTCGAATCCACACGTTGGCAAGGTGTATTTTTATTCCCATGCATTCTTTAAAAATATAATTAAAACAGAGAAAAACAACACATGTATATTCTAGACATGCGTGGCCACAGGTAATAATGAAAATATTGTGAACTAAAATGGCGCTAGTGACACCATGTAGTCATTCAATTTTCAAGTGTTAAGCGACACTGAAACGTCTAAATAAAATATTATGAAATAATGTCAACACCTATGAGAAAATCTGGTTTTGCAAGTATCTGCGAGGTTGGTCTGATATCTGTTTCGTACCACTTTGTAAACCGAATATCTTGCCTCCCATATCAAGGTGTGATATTATCTAAGCTATTCCCTTTACTGTCATTGCACGTTTGATAGTAAAAATCTTTACGAATAAAGTTATTTGTGTGCGTACATTGAAAAATCGTCCAAACAAAACCTGAAAAGAACTGGAAATTTCTTAAAGATTGCGACTGTTGCTTTCTTTTTTCACTTAGAAAGTAATAATCTATGTGAATATTATCGAGTTGTGCCTAGAAAAAAATGATTCAGCGTGTTTTCTTCATGAAAAATCAGTTGGGTTTGACAATTTCGGCCAGGGTAGACACTATTTACATCATAAAGTCATAACTTTTCGAAACGATTTGGGCAATAATGGGTAGACAAACCTACTCGAAGAAGCCAATTGCTTCAGGGGAAAATTAATTTATTGAGAAAAGAGTATTTTGTTTCTAAAAAATTAAATTTTTTAAGCTTTCCTTTGCTAAAAATCACTTTTTAATGAGATTAAGAACCACTGATAGTTCCGCATAAAATTGTAAAATGTAACAAAATTATTGCTTTAAATAATAAAAAGGAAATCTTATAAATGTTAGCTAAATTTAATACCTTTTTAAGAATGATCAAAATGCAAATTGCATATATTATATTTATTTTAGTAAACTCCCGCAGTCTTACATATTTGATGTAATTGATAATTACGTAACGAATGTAACAGGTGTTGGTTCACTTATCGGTCGTAGTCAAAGAGCGTTGAGACTACCTCGGTTATTTCTGGGAGACACAAATATATCTCAGTTAAATGTCGGCGTTGTAATTTGCAGAAGAAGACTTGGTGGAACAATTACTTAATACGCGATATTCATAGTATGGTAAATTCCGCTTCAGTGGTTCATTTACTTCCATGGAAGAATGCCGAGTATGGGAGAGCTTAACTTGTTTTCGAGTTGTTTAAACTCTGCGGATTTTCTGCTTTTAACTTTTTTCCCATGTTTACAATGTTTAGAGTCTTAAATTTGTTCAAATGTAGACTTATACATACCAGTTTGACCGGCGCATGTGGGTAAACCCTTCTGTAGCGTCAGTATAAAGCCTGGAGGACATTCTATTTGCAATTTGATCGGTTTGCAGACGAAACCATCATCAGTAGGAACTGCCTTGTATCCGTCGTTACACAATTCACGTCCCTCTTCGACAAGGACACATTTCTTGGTCTGACCATTTTCATTGGGAATCTCTCCCGGACCGCAAACTGGGAGATTGTCGATTTCATTATTCGGGAGACAAGCAAACATGCCTCCGGTATCTGTCAATATTTCATCCTCTGAAAAATTAAAATAATATACTGCGTACGGTTTTTGTCTATTTAACCAATTAAAGTCATTATATTTATCGATTTTTGGACACTGCTCATAGGCGTGGTCAGCAGTTTCAATAACTGCTTCATACAAACTGCACAGGTTCCATATCGGCCAGTTTCCTTGGGTGTGATGGCGTTTATAATTTAGACTTTTAACAGTCATCCCTTCTTGAAAGTGCCAAAAAACATCGCAGGATTTTAAGATGGGTAACAGAAGTAAATGGATAGCTCGACCATGACTATTTTGGATATCTTTGATTAAGACGGGCATGGACAGCTCCAAAAGACAATAAGCGAATAAATTTTTTTCGAATACTGATTTCATTATTGCTTGAAGTCATTACGGTTAAAGTTCCAATGTCATTATTATTTGAAGTCGTTATATGGTAGATACTGAATTTACCTGTACATATCATTCTTGCTTCGGTGTCAGTGATGCATATATATTCATTGGTATAGATAGCCACATGGGTTCCCAGTGAACATTGACGTTTTGTAGAGGCCAAGATGTCTGGTCCACAAACAAACCTTCTGGGAAACAACGTAAGAACTTGACCCTGTCCACATAATTCAGTCTTTTGTAATCCTTTATTTCCATCTTGTCGATATCTACATTTTGATATTTCACCCGTCTGGTCCAGTTCTTGGTCTGGTGGACAAAAATTCACATTGTGTGTTCTCGAGTCGTATTTCTGACATTCAATTCCGGTGGGTCCATTAATCTCTATTTGCCCCGGAGGGCAACTTTTCGGAGTGAAACCGCAGAATACTCCAGAATCGGTTTCTACTAGCACCTGTCCAGGTGGACATTTTATGTCGCCATTTTTTCCCACGCACGTGGCTTCTCCATTATGGACAACAGATACCTGTCCCTTGGGACAGTCGATGATTTGAAGTTCAGCAGGAGGAACATACTGGCAAAGTCTGAATCAAAGAAAAACAAATATGTGATTAGTAACAGTTTAAAAGCACCCATGATCACCTCACAAAAATCAACAATTAAGCAATACAAGTTCTCCTTGCTGATATACACTGGTTTAAGTTATTTCTTTAAGGCAGATATTATCCTGCGCTTTCTCCAAGGTACATTCGTACCTTGTATGATAATCAAAAACTTCTAGGTATCACAATACTGACTGAGCCGATCAACTGTTTATACATCCTACTGTAGTCTCTAAGAAAATCGTTCCAATTTCATCATTGATTTTTCCTGGCGATGTACTGACCAGAAAAGGTTTCGTTTGTTTTTAATAGAAAGCAGCATTTATGCCATTACAACTACAAAAAAAAGTTTATTGAGTTCAGCCTTTTCGCGGTTGTGTACAATGACAATGCAAACAAGAGTGGAAAGGGGATTTGCTCTAACAATTCTAGTCATTTCATTCAAATGAAACTTTATTAAAAAAATGCAACATAACATATGCTTTATTTTTGTATATAATTTGTTTCGAAGTTAGAGCCTAACATAAGTATTGTGTCTTTGTGCATCTATACTTACAACGAATGCACTTTATTTCATAAAACATTTAGGAAAATTAAGGAAATATAGGAAGTTAATTAGCGTAGTGATGCCGTTTAGTCTGGCGCGATGCATTTGAGCGAAACGATGACCCATTTGTAAGAAGAAAAAAAATGTTGCTCATTGAAATTGTTTTCCAAGCTAGCTGAATAGCTTTACACGTACCTAACTGCCTTTATTTTTTCCAATGCCAAATTTTAGCATCTGTTCTTTGCACATCGTAATTTATGTCTTACGATTCCAGTCAGTAAATCTTGTACAGAAATTCGCCACTTTTAGCACATTATTCTAGATTATATTTGTTTCAAGAATCCTTAATTCGGTTGATTACTTTGGCATAGCTAGTTAACACCCATCCTTAACTCTGTTGTTTACTCTGGCATAGTTAACACCCAGACATAATTCTTATTCAGAAGCGAGATTTTTTGCACAAATCTAATGGGTGCTAGAGTT
Organism: Megalonaias nervosa; assembly: GCA_016617855.1. Classification (NCBI taxonomy): domain Eukaryota; kingdom Metazoa; phylum Mollusca; class Bivalvia; order Unionida; family Unionidae; genus Megalonaias; species Megalonaias nervosa. Next base: position 32,635 of record JAECUM010012971.1, read on the forward strand.
GTCGCTTTACTGTCCATCCTGAAATTAAGATTTGTTGCTCAAATGCCTGCACCCCGCATGAGTCCTTTCAGTGCACTCACCGTCCTACAGGTGTCTCTACAGGTATTAAGCCTGCTGGACACAGAGATTCTGTGCTCATTGACTGGCATATCCTCCCACCTTCTTCTGTTTCTACAGCAACCTCATCGGAGGGGCAGACATCAATAGGGACGCACGCGAACCCATCATCTCGATCTGCCACCTCGAATCCATCTGGACAAAGAGGCTGCGGAACTACTTCTTGGACGCATACAAATTCAGAATCGGAAAGAATTGGAATCCTGCCCTTTGGACATTTAGGAACTGATTCTACATCAGGAAACTGACACACAATGCCCTCGGGTATGGTTCTTGGGGTATAGCCTGGAGGACAAGCAGACATTTTGCCCATTTTCCCCAGTTCAACACATTCGATGCCATCCTCAACGAATATTGTTAACTGTCCCTTTGGACAAACCTGCTTGACATGCACTTTCTCGCACTTCTGCCCCTCTGGTGTAATGATTAACTGCTGCCCATCTGCAAATCGCAAATCGTAAAAACATGTACAAAATGTGACTAATATCATTCATGTTTTTATTTTTGTTCTTAAGTATAAATATGAGCAAGTTGTACATATTAATACGTGTCTGTGTAGTAGCACCATTCACTGATTCACTGACACAGAACTTGAATGTTCACCGAAAATCATATGTACAGTAGAACCTTTGTAACTAAAACAATAAGAACTCAAGTTAGTTAGATCAAGACACCATTAGTTCTAGCGAACTCGGTTGAAAGATTTTAAGCGGTTGGTGTCGATGTTTGATGTTGTGAACACTGTCAGCGATATGTTTAAACTATTGAATAGTGGTTCGAACTTCCTGTCTTACCATTCTTACCAAGATGACCTAAATTATTTAACAACATACAGTTGCTTTATTTCGCTTGTCATTATGATAACCACTTGATGTTTTTTTACAAATAACTTTTGATTACCATGCTTTATCGAAACACAAATCGAGGTTGTCATGACAGTTTCACTTTAAATCTCGATCAGATGCAATTTCAGAAAGCCACGATATATGTTGCTGTTAGTTTCTCTAAACAACGCATCTCTCTTTAGATATATGTTGCCTATGTGCCCAGCACGGCTGTAAAACTTTTATTTTGACAAGGTGGATAGGTGGTTAGCGTTACGAAGGGTAAAAAGCCCCTGAATCAGTTCGAGAGTTAGTAAAATAAAATCCTCCAGTCATCAGCACATTCTTAACAAAAATTATTCATATACATTCTGCGTGGACTAACTCGCCATTTGAAACATCCTGTGTGTCTGAGCCAACATTTGTTTAGTCATCATATTGTGTTTTAGGTCATTATTAAAACAAATAAAATAAAATTAAATATAAAAAAAGCCAATCAACAAAATAAGTTATTGAGTCTTTCAAAGAGACAGATGCGCTACTGCTCGAAACGAATTTGTATGAATTCATGAACAAAAGCAATGACGTTTGACTTGACCCCAAGGTCACTTAGATCTCGTTTTTGAGCTTGTTTATAATTGAACGGACAAGTTGTTGGTGAGAACTTACCCAGTTCAGGACCAATTGCATATTCCTAGAGTTATTTAAGTGAAAACATCATGTGAGTGCCACCATTCTTTTTAAAGGAATGGTGATCTTAGGAGTTTCTATATGGCTACGATAGGTGCCATGTTGGAAGTCAGATCAGCGTCATTTTCACTGGAGACTTGTTAAAAACTGTTGTAGTATTTCAGTGAAAAGCCGGTTTAAGATATGCCCATCCGTTCAGGAATAGTAGCCATATTAATGTTTTCAAGATTTCCGTCAAGCAACCATTTTGACGTTAGATTAGCTTGTTTTAATATAGGACTAACATCATAGCACAAGAAGTGTTTCAGCGAACTCCCACGTCGATAGGACCATCCGTTAAAGAGACGTAGTTATAACAAGATTTTCTTGATAACTGCTGTGGCAGCCATATCTGAAGGTCAATGGTATACCTTTTTCATTCATGCGGGAGAAGTATTAAGATGGTCACTATGGGGCCATGATGGATCTGATCAGCACCATTTTCATTTAAGACCTTTCATATTCCATAAAACGTCTATTAGATAAAACTACATGCCTATTTGATCATCATTTCAGCAGAAGTAATGATAAAAACATTTTCAAGATGGTCGCTATCGTGGCCATTTTAGACTGTCTACATGTCATAAGTAGTCTTTTAGAGAAAAACCCCTGTCGATAGGACCATCGATTCAGGAGAAGTGATAAGAGTATTTCAAGAGGTCGCAATGCTGGCCCTATTTTTCACTAGTTGAAAGAGAAGATAGTAACACTCGGAAGGATTCCATACTCGTTGGACAGACGAGTTAGCATGTAAGTAAAGTAAGGTAATTTCAATACGTTGTTTGTCACGCAAGCGTATCAGCAAATAAACAAACCGGTAAAATGATAAGAATAGCAAGTTCGTATGTAAACAACCCACCATAACTGACTAGAAGGTTGGAAAATCATGGCGTAGAGTACGTAATCTCGCCGTTCCATGGTCATTTTAAATAACCTGAACGATTTCAAACATCTTTTATCTAACTTTCTGTTAAGGCCCCAGATTTTAAAAACTTGAAGAATAATATGAGCTGGGCTGTGTTTCGTGGTGCTCGGACCGTGAACATGTGTCACTTTGATGATAATTTGGACGTTTGTCGACTTGTTAGCCATTGTTCCGACCAAAGTATAACCTGGACTTAACCTTGGTTATGAAAACATGGTGGATAAGTGAGCGTCCTTGGACACGAGCACACTGTAAGTAGATTAAGAGAAATTAAACCATTTAAAAATAAATAAAGTTATATAAATACTATTTTCTATCTAGAAGTTAAACAATAAGAGTTTGAAAACAAAATAAATTGTGTAAAAATTTACCACTTGTCTGTTTCGAGAAAGCTATTTTCGCGCGTAAATAGGAACTCAGTTTGGGTCATGAAATCTCTGTTAGAACAGACTTGTTGGTCAAATCGAAAAGAACGAACCCAAGAGTGCATATTTACAGCCTGGGACCTAGTTTCAAATGAAGGCTTCGATTTAAAACTACCACGTCAATGAGTGTAATAAATTATACTTTAGTTCGCCACAGTAGGATTTCCCAGTAACTTACCAGACAGAACTGAGACAATCATGCTTGATATCATTATTGTAATTGGCCAAGCGCAACTCAGAACGCACTCGTTGTATCAGTTTAGAAATGCCTTTGGAAGGAAATGCGCTTTAATACATGAAGTGCGTACATTCTTGGGTAGTATATGACTTACCTTCACATTTTACTTCAGATGGTTTCTTACTCAAGGCGCCCCTCTTCAAATCCAACCCCGGAAGTGGTTCACAGAAGTCAAACTCGCCCCGAGTCACAGGCCTGTATCCTATCGGGCAAAACGAAGACGTTTTTGAGGGAGTTTTCACATGTATATTTGATGATGTTCTCACAGAAGTTTTGAAAGAAGTTTTCACAGGAATTTTCAAAGGGGTTTCAATAGGAGTTGTTTGAGGAGTTGTCCATGAAGTCTTCGAAGGAATTTTCAAAGGTGTTTTAGGGTGGGCCTTGTCAGGAATCTGTGTGGCTAGCAGTTGCTTTCTGCGCACCGGATCGTTGCAAAGATCACCCCGACACATAACGTCATTAGAGGCAAATATCTTTCCTCCTCGACCTTTTTTCTCATGGCTGTCAGTCTTGGTGACTTTCTCACGCGGTGGCTGGTCTTTGAGAGGAGATGAATGTAAGAGATTTAAATCGAACAAAGGAAGGCAATTGGAACCTTTGCAGCTAATTGAATTTTTGGATGTCTCGTGAGGAATAACACAAGGTCCTTTATTAGGACATATTGAAGCTTGATGAGGAAATTCTTGCAAAGGAACAAAGTCGCCAGAAAGGGATCTGAGGCAATCGTCGGTTGAGCAATCGCCCCTATGAATATCCCCAACGGGAATCTCTCTGGTGTTGTCACAATGGTTTCCAGTGCACGGTCCCGGAGAAACTTCAGAGACACATTGCATGCTATCTCCACAAGAAACGTCAACTACCACGTTACGCGTTATTCCTTTCTTGAAAGCAAAGCCTCCTAATAATTGTTGATTATCAAAAAGATTATGGTCTTTGACGTATCGCTTTTCAGTAGGTTGTTCTGTATCACTATTCGGGGCAGGATGGCTATTCTCACTGCATGGTCCGTTGGGAATTATTCCATTTGCACATGGACTCCTGCCTGTAATGACACAATTACGAAAAACATATATTTGAAATATACTTAATGGCTTAAAAACTAAAATGCTTGAGAAAAGTCAATGGTTTAACTAGCCGTTTGTAACTGTTGTTTTGCTTTTCATAGGATGAATCTCAAGCAGAACATACGTACACGATTATTAAAATAATGAAGAGGAATGGTACAATGTTTGATGTCACGAGAGACCTGTGCCCAATTTTACTAGTGTATAATATTTAATGAAGTCCGATCGCGGGATTCTAGACCTAAGTTTAAATACATAGTTAAGTTCTAGTACTACAATCTAGGCCTGGTCTTATAGTTGTGAAACCTCTCAACTTGAATGAGCGTTCATCTCTTCTTTTTTCTAAACAAAATTCAGCAGCTCATATATTTATACAAAACTAAATTCTAAAGCCGCAACTGCTATTGATGAAGAATGCTAAATATGGAGAATTCTACAATTCTTAAATAAGATGCAATGCAGCGAAACCATATTTGGATTAAAGTGTGTACTTGGGTTGTTTCGGAAATGCAGAGAAACCAAACTGCAAACGCCAGCCCTTATTCGCCATGACCAAACTTACCTCCATCAGTCATATGGATATTCTTTTATACGTAATACAACCCAAGTTTCCTTTGACAAGACTCGTACTTCACGAATTGTATATTTGTCGTATCATGCAATGGCTGATTTCACCGACGATTTCCCACGAACTTGTAACCATTAATTTACCTGGTATATGAAAGAATATCGTTGAGAACAAATATCATTGGTATATCAACCATTCTGGTCACTGACAATATCGACCTTTCTGGTCATTGACAAAGTAGTTCATGAAATGTATATTTTGTCGTATCTTCAAATGGCTGAATTCACTAACGATTTCCGAAGAACTTGTAACATACTTGGTTATGTGAAAGAATATTTGTTAGGACAAATATCATTGGTATATCGACCATTCTGGTCACTGACAAAACTCAATTTTCCAAATTCACCAAGCAGATGCTACCTTGGGTAATACTGACTTACTGTAGTCATGAAGACGACGACATGTTCTACCGTTGTTGCTAAGCGTGAAATTAGAGTGACACGTGCACATATAGCTTCCAATGGTGTTTTTACAGGTCTGTTCACACAGGAAAGGATAACGTTGGCACTCGTCGATGTCTGAAAGGATGAGTAAGTTATTATACAGTCTGATTTGTGACAACTTCAAGACGACAGCTTTTCGTTGCTGGTGAAGTTCAATTCCCATCATATTACAGAACATACATGACGTAAGTGTATGTATATATATATATATATATATATATATATATATATATATATATATATATATATATGAATGTGTACTCGACATACGCTACTATTTATATTGTAGTAACATGCATACAATGGAGACCCTATAATGCGCAAGTCTTTTGAAATTGATTGGAATTTACTCTCTAATATGGGCAACCACTTCAAATGTTTTGTCAAGCAGAACATGTAAAGCATAAGGCATATTATTTATGGCTACTGCCGATAGTCATACCATCGTATCTTAAGATTTATACTTTGATGGTAATGGATACCTCCACATGTGACACCGTCCGGACGAAGATAGAATCCAGTCATGCACGTGCAGCTTGGGTAACCATTGGCGACAACACATATTTGTTGGCAGGGAGAACCATCACAGATGTTTGCCTCTGTTTCCTCGACACCAGCTAAATAAAAAAGCACGACAAAATGTGTAATTGATGGCAAAGCCCCAGCATACGAAACACTTTCATTTGATGCAAATGACGATAGAATTAAATTGAATCAACTGATTGCTTCCTTGCTCTCGATAACATTAGTCGCTGATGAAGGCAGTGTGATACTGCCGAAAATTTCGAATTCTTAAGATATTTATGCTCTGAGTATGGGGATTTACTAATGATCATAAATTTAATCAATTTGATCTTCAAAAATAAGGATGTATATATATATGCTTCTGAAATTAGTGTATCGTTACATCAGCTATCAGTTTCGATGAAACCAGAAACAATTAGTGGAAATTTGCAAACGTGACGTCTATTGCTTTACCCAGTCCTTACGGTTCCTATGGAACTGTGATGGTGGCATAAAAGAGCATTTGCACAGATGTGGTTCCTGACAGAACAGATTCTCGAAATCATTCGATAATGCCATTTGCAGTCATATTGCACTCTCAAATACCAGTTACACTAGGCAGTATGATACAATAACGGTAATGAGGTTGAATACAATATATTAAATTGAAATTTTACCGTAATTTAAAAGAAATACAACAGCGTTGTAATGTTGTTTTCGAATTCACGTACAGTGAAGAATGGTGACCCTTGACATGGAGACATCTACGTGTCCCCAGAAAAACAATGACCGTGTATGGGATACGAACATTACATATGATGGTAACAAGACCTGAACCATATGACTCAGAGCGAGTACTTTGTTTTTCTTTTGTATTTATCGTAGCTTGAAACCAAGACATGCCCCCTGACGATGGAGAAAAGGGCGAATGAACATAGTAAAGGATGTCAATACGGCCACCGATTCAAATTGGTCGATGCAAATGGGGTAAAGTATTTCGAAGGAATGGTTAAAAAAGAAAACGCTGAACCCACCCCCTCCCAGGATCCGAATGCTATGAACTGCACTGGTGTATAGGTAGTGCTTTTTACATTTAATTTTTTAAAAAACGATTTTGATATCATCATTGCACGGATACTTACGAATAACGCAAAGACCGGTCAACAGAGATATCTTCCAGCCAGTACAACATACATATCCATGCTCTCTATCACCGCAGACATTGGGACCGCTGTAAAACAATGATACTCAAAAATATTTAAGTAGAAAAATCTTTCAAATTCCTGAATAGTATAATGTTTTACACCAACACAAGGACAATAAATGCATATCTTTGGCACATGCCATTTTAATTTTTAGCAATATATGAAGAAAGTTTCTCTGATGTGGTATTTCATTGCATTTATGATTAATGTAGGTTGATACTACTGCTAGTTTCTATTATAGGTCCTGACGGAACAGCTATATCTTTGTGTTCCAATCAAATTATTTAAATATTGTTCTGTTCAAAATAGTATGTACTTGTTTCTTACTTTGTCAAGATTATATTCAGATTTTTTTAAAGTCTACAAAGCAAGCAACATGCTGGGGTTGCTTAACTTTAACCTAATGTTTTAAAAAATCAATATAAAAGCTCCAAAAGAAGTTGTAAAAAAGTGTCTATACGGATAATTTTTATGATTTGAATGACATATTACTGTACGGATTGTATAGCGTCTACTTTTTATTCTGCAAAACGTGACGGAACGTAGGTAATTTCACTGTTCAAGATTCTCTTCATTGACACAATGCGAAATTATACACATGCATTACGTTATAACCAGGCATTAGCTTATACGCAGGCATTAGTTTAGTGATTTTTAAAAAAAATCGAAATGTGTGTTGTCTTTATCGACTTCCTTTCTAAATTCATCGATTTTGTATCCTTAGGCAAGACAGTTTATGCATATTTCCGTGTTCAATTCAACGTTGAATAGTTTATTTGGGTTTTAACTCTGTAAACTATACTACTTGATGTAAGGGTATTATTAAATATATATTTCAGCTATATAAGATACACTATACATTTTATGGGAAATTCTATTATGGAATAAATATTAATTTGTTTTGTCATAACTACTGGACACATTATACTCCAAGTCGAATGTATTGTTTTTTAAGCGTACGAAAATCACGCCGGTAAAAAAAAAATTTTAAAAAATAAATCAAAACATTTTTTTTATTCGACAAGTATATGTCCTAATTTGTAAATTTTGCTCCACTTTGATATAGCTCACCATCATTATCATGGTGCTATTATTTTCTGACTTCAGCATATTGCACGTTAAATATGTTTGGTGCTGTGAGGAGCGAGTCATACAGGTCAGTACAGAGATAGCTAAATACATGAGAGAGAGAGAGAGAGAGAGAGAGAGAGAGAGAGAGAGAGAGAGAGAGAGAATACCTGTATTTAATTGGGACTCCTCCGGTTACTCTTTCTATCATGCCAAAGTTAATAAATATGCAATTACAAACGCAATAAAGGAAAGGAAAAATTGCTGAGCGTAGGTTTGGCATAGTGGCTACTGAGTGCTCTGTCTTGTAAACATCCAAGGGATGAAGAAGAAACTGGCTAGAGTGCATTTGGGGATAAATATCTGACACGTGTTTCTGTTTTCTTTGATATGGTACACTGGTATAGTCGCTGTAATTATATCCTCGATAAGATTTCACTATCTGGCCCACACACGAGATGAGTACCTGGGGTTTATGTTTAAGACACTATTCATTTATTGAATTATGCTTGAATGTACTCATAAGAGAATTAGATGATACATTCGGGACAGAATTTGCTATCCTTGGAAATCTGAGGTCGAGATTTCCTTTATGTAAACGATAGTTGCACTCTAAGTAGTGAAAAGCTACTAGAATTACTTTAAGTAATGTATTTACCACCAATTAGCACAGAGATACATCTGGCTAGCCAAAGAGAGAGAGAGAGAGAGAGAGAGAGAGAGAGAGAGAGAGAGAGCTATTTAACTGCTAGCCATTTGCAGGCATGTCCGCGATTTTCAGAACTTGCATTTCATTAGGAACCATGTAGCCAGTATAATTCTAACGTGCATACATGCATATTGCTGTCAGTCCTCTGGAAAAAAAGAAAAGAAAAAGAAACAGAATAAAAAGAACAAAAGCAAACTGCACACTAACAAAAGCAAACTGCACACTAAGCAAATGTAAATAACCGGATAACATTATATAATTAACATTTGCACAGTCAGACAGGCAGAGATAAATAGGTGTAGGTATGAAGATATGAAATTAGGAAGTTACATCACGAAGTGCAGGACTGTTGATAAATACCATTTTTGGATAAACACTCTATACTTTTTAAAACGTTGTTGTTTGGAGAAATAAAGATTTTTTTTTTAAAGATATTTAAAAGATTTAAAGTATGAAATATACTTGATTCATTTTAAGCTAACTTCACAGAAAATGATCAAGCCGCTTAGGTGTGACAGTCCTACTTTGCTCTTCTGATCAAGCGACACCTATCACCATGGGAATGTTTCGTGTTGGAAATTTATTGAAAGGAAAAAAGTAAACGAGAAAAGAGCTGAGATTTTACACACTTTTGTCAAATCGAGTTTACCGTGAGTTCCACAGCCTTTTCGTTGATTGAAAGTCTCGATGCACGCTGGTGATAACGATCAGCACTCCAAGGTCATTTTTCGTATTCTGCATGTTCACAGCACACCCTATCGGTTAAAAATGGCTGGTCAAAGCGACCGTGGCGAGTCATCCTTGTCCTTTGTACAGTTAAGAAACGGCTGGAAAAGGAGGTGAGTAATATGCTTCAAGGAGTATTAAAAGAGTCCATGCCTTGTACTAAAGTGATACACGTGCTTCAGAGTGTATTAAGAGTCCATGCCTTGTACTAAAGTGATACACGTGCTTCAAGGAGTATTAAAAGAGTCCATACCTTGTACTAAAGTGATGCGCGTGCTTCAAGGAGTATTAAGAGTCCATGCATTGTACTAAAGTCACACACGTACTTCAAGGAGTATTAAGAGTCCATGCATTGTACTAAGGGGGCGCTCTACAGATATTATGAACTACTGAGAGAGTGGTGGGTGTAACGTAAAGTTGTTGACATTTGTAACAGGCACAATGGAGAGAATGTTGGTATACCTCTATGTTACTTTCATGTACTGTGGCTGAAATTTCTTTGGATAGCGTACTTGTGGAAACTGTACATGATTGAAGCACACTGCTAACTAAAATGACTGCTCCCTTGTGCCCAGAAAATCAACCTGAATCAACCTGAATCAACCTAAAGTACACTATCTTTAGCAGCTATTAAAATAGAGAAAATTAATTTTGCCAGACAAAACAATACCAGCTTTTGAAAGCGCAATGAATGAATTACCAAATACATAAAATGTAAAAAAGTTATCGATTCTTTTTTTACAGTTTACCTCGGAAGTCCAGCAAGTGAAAATGACCAAGCGGAGTTAGCAGTTGTTTTTTTTTAAAGGTGCACATCTGAAGTAAGGACAAAGCTGTATACTCTGTAACCCATGTTACACCCATCAATCATACACCACAATAAAGGGAATTAAAGGTACATTGAACAATACCTAAGATATACAAGGTCTTTTTTAAATAACCAGTATAACTAGTGAGGAAACCCAGGGAACTTCTTTTTCTTTAAAATTCTAACCTATGCAAAATACAGAGCTATAGAGCGCCACCTAAAGTGATACACGTGCTTCAAAGTGTATTAAAAGAGTCCATGCATAGTACTAAAGTGATACACGTGCTTCAAGGAGTATTAAGTGTCCATGCATTGTACTTAAGTGATACACATTTCATATAAGATGATTAAAGAAGTGAAAACCTTTCCGAAAGAGACGTTCAGTGGTAAACTGTCTAGTCAAATGACTTGTCAATGTGCATTCCATATGTTGTTTTATTTTAAATTCTTTCCTTTCTGTTACAACGCTCTATATCACTTTCCTTTCAGGACCCATTAGAAGCTGCACATCACTCTGTATGCTCAATATTAGCAAGAAAGAAATACATGTATATGTACATAACATTTTTATTTTATTTACTTGAGTTAAAATTGGCAGGATTTTTTACAATACTTTTATATAAAAAAAAAAAAAAATAGATTCGATATTATTTGGTTTTAGTTTCTTCCAAAACAATTTTAACTTATTTTGATACTATTTGTTTTATAATTTAACGATGACACTTTAATTTCTTGGCAATAAATGGAAATGGAAATGCTTGATAATAGGCAAAGCTGTGCTATAAGGATCTTTTTTGTATCTTATGTTGGCCTATACATCCTATGAATTTTCATGATAAACTGTCAGGGTAGCCTCCAGTCAAACGTTATTCAAAAGAAAAGGTTTACTGGTTGGTAAATTAATGTATGGTCAGTAACTGAGAACGACAATGGAACATGCTTTCATTTTCTTATTCATTCTTTTCGCTGAGCCACATGCGTTATTCAGTGTATTTCCATTTGTTTCCAGCACATAATAAATCGGAAGTAGAACTTTAGATAAATTCAGTAACATTTTAGAATTAGCAATATTGGCCATGGAAACATCGCAAATGGCCCCGCATGCTACAGTTTTCTAAGCACGGCTTTAAACAGATAACTTTACGGAAACAAAAGTGGGTGTACACGTTCCAGTGATAATGGACTAAAACTCGTCGAAATGCTGATGTTCCATGACGAAAATCACGTTCGTGTAAGAGTTTACAAATATAGTCTTGCATGTCAAGTTTGCTTAAACTCCGATGGTTTATGACATTGTTAATAAATGGGCTATAACTACTATAACTATTCACATTATACCTTCACAATCTTCTTCTGGAAAGTATATGACGTCACAATTGATTTCAAGAGAAGTAGATGGCTAGAAATTTAAATTATTCAACATCCTCTCACTATGAAACTGCATGCCAAATATGACTGAAAGCTCGCCGTTTTAGATTAAAAATTTTTGCGGAAACCAAAATTAAAAGGACGGGCAATAAGATTACTAAAACCTGTATATGATTACCTGGATGTCATTGGAAAGAAAAACTATTCAATATCAAACATTAACATTATCCACAGTCTCCTCTTACTTTAGGCGGTATAGAGTGCGTTTTATGTTAGTTTCGAGCAATAGGATATGGAAAAAGTCATTAGAATACCGATCGTATCACCAGCATGCGATGTTCTGAGCCGTGGTCTTTCATAGAAAATAAACGTGGAGAACACGTGGGATCTACAAGAGGATTTGGGATCGATTTCTCTTATTTATTCATATAAAGCCAATAGTGACGCTGATGGCGATAGTCACACGAAATTTCGTAAAGATTAATTTTTAGACCTTTATTTCGTATTATAATACCTTAGGGTTTTACTTTAAAACTAAATACTTCTTTGGCAAAAGGAGGAACCCGGTCAAAATCTGAGAACCAACGCCCCTCAGGAAGCTACTGACAAGCTTTCTCACATGTACGCGTTGGCCGAGCATAAGCTCGAACCCACGCCGTGGTCTGTAAAGGTGAGTGCTCATTCGTCCACCCCGGGCCCCTCAAAATTGTATTTAAATTTTAGAAAATAGAGAATAAATAAATAAATAGTGGTTGATGGAAGTTTTTATTCATTTTCAGGGATTCAGTTTCAGAAGGGTTACCCTGAGAATATTTGTATTGCCCACTAAGAATTTTTTGTCAAGGTCAGAGTGAGGTTATAATCAGTTACGACAGTATTATCAACAGTTAGAAAGAGACTTGTATCATCTGCAAGTAAACCTATATTGGAGTCTATATCATATATAATATCATTTATGTATCAAGAAAAGTAAGAGATCTAAAACGGATCCCTGCGGCACACCAGCTCTTATACACCACCACTCTGAAAACGCGCCCTGAAGTATCACTTGTTATCGTTGCTGTTAGCTACCTAGAGAACCACTTTATAAGGCTTTCTATGATGCCTGGAGTTTTCAAGTTATGGACGAATCCTGTATGCCACACTTTGTCAAAAGCAGTACTTACGTCGCAAAACACAACTCTAATTTCCTTACTGGAATCTATTGTTTTGCCGAACATATCGCACAGAATGTTAATTGATTAATTGTAGAACACTCGGAATGCAACCAGACTGGAAAGGTGTAAGAATGTTATTTTCACGGAGGTAATTAAAGGCTTAGAAAATGCTACACTTCCATGTACCCAAAACTTATGTTCGCTGTACCAAAATACACAGCAAACTTAGTCAATAAATTATTGTTAGTCAACAATTTATTGCTTATTAAGTAACATTTTATATATGAATACATTAGTATGGATTGCTATACATGTTCTGTGGTTGTTTCCCATTCCTGGATTTAACTGATTTCTTTTCTTTCAGAAAATGTGTCTTCCCCTTTTTAAACCAGCAAATTATTAACAATTAGGAGTTACTTCGCTTAGATCCGAAAACAGAATCAGAGCTTCTTTCATTGCTGTCCATAGAAAATCACTACACTTTTTATTGCATACCAAACAACTACATCTTTGATCCGAAATCTATCAAATAAATCGTGTCCTCGTCATTTGATAGCATGTTTTAAGTTTGCTTATTTAAATGTATAAATATATCTTTAACTGACAGGGATTTGTTCAGTCCATTAAATAACATTTGCAGAATTTATGGTTTTATACCACATGAACATAAGAAATACACAATAAATCAACATTTGCTTGAAAATATGGAAATTTTGTTGTATTTGCGGATATTAGTTGTGGCAATAACTACAGTTTCCATATCCTAACATAAATCACAAAGAGAACGTAACTTCAGAAAAGACAAAAGACCCCCATGGAGTTCGTTTTGTTAGACAGCTTTGTAAACGTCCCGTAAAGGTACTTAGCAACAAGACGAAGAAAAAATAACTAGCATTACAAGATGAAAGAAAAGTATACAAGTTCGTGTTGTTCAAACAGTGCATATTACAGATTAGGAGGTGATATTTTTGTCTTAGATCTGTTCCTGGTATATACAGTTAGCAAAGTTGATTTCATTGTCAAAAACATGTGATACCTGATGAAACTCCACAAGAACAATCAGTTAAATTACTTACGGTACCAAAAGAACAGCAAAATGCAATACCAGATATGTTGTAGAAATTCACAGTAAGAATAGGTAAGTGAGACTGCTGACCTTGACACATTAAACTAAAATCTTACATGCTTTTGAAGAACATGCTGAAGTTTACAATAGGTACATGAACTAACAAGGATGCTGAAGAATTACTGAACCAGTTTACAAATAACTATTTGATAGCGTGTGGAATTTTACCAGACAAAATAATTAAGTCACTGAATAACTCAGTCCGCAACATGAGTACTAATGGACCTAATGATATTTACTTTTCAATATTGAGAAACTAACCGAAGAAAACTGTTAAATTTAAACACATCGTTGAACAACCAAAATCTCATAAATATCCTTCAAATCCTAAATCGATGCTATTTATAAATTGGAAAGAAAATACTAACTGCACCACCTTTTAATCATAGACTGCCATCAAGACAATAGTGTTAATTTCAGGCTGCAAAAGATCGCCGATATTAATAGTAATTTGGTTAAAGAAATCGAACATTACACAGGTGTTAGAAAGAAGACTGGAATGTCTGCCATTTCAGATAAGAAGGGTATAGCAACTGCTGGCTTAAAAGTCTCAGTGATAGTAACATGAATTATCATCTCTCTGGCTTTTGTCTTTGGTTTTGGGGCAACTTTACAACTTTTAAAGAAGAGTTGATATACAGAAAAGTTTTAAAACAAGATTAAATGTTGACCTCTGACATTAAATAAGCTAAACTCCTATTATGAGAAAGCGATACTGAAAACGTCGATATGGAACTTAATTTGATATTTACCGATTAAAAAATGTACGAGGAAAGGAATAATGCAGTCGGGAGGAAAATAAACAAGACAGCCAATATAATGAAGAGCTAAAAATGCCTTTTGGAATATGGACACATGAAAGAGAAAGATATTTTTAAGAAGCTTACGGCAACTATGAAATCTGTATTTGTTACAACAAAAAGGGAAAATTTAAGAGAAGAGCTTAAACTCTCGGTTATATACATTTATTCCATTCAAATGGAAAGCTATATCACTATAGAATGATCACCTGAAAATCTATTTTACAAACGGATTGACAACGGAAATTGTAAATTATCCTTTTCATTGCAGAGAATATATTTTGTTGTTGGTAATTTGAATATTTCCAATAAACTGAAAAAAACTATCTTTTTTGCATCAACGACAGGAACGAAATACTGACGGTAACCCCGAAATGTACATGAAAAACTTAGATATGGAACGACAGCTAATACAGACTACTAAGAGAATATGGATATCAAGTGCTTGATATATAATAACTATGACTTTCTCGTCACCCCGAGAAAGAATTGCACAATGAACATAACAAACTTCAACTAAAATTGAAAGGATTCAAGAGTTAGAGATAGGCAATGAGATGTATCTCATCGGATACATTTTGTGAGCTTTTGGAACCTAAATATATATTTTGCTCGATCAGATAATAAGACCAGTTCTTACACTAATGTCTGTTATTCTTGTTTGATAGTATGTTAGTAGTCAACACAAGCAATTACAAAGAGGTACCGTACACAGATAAAATATCAGCATTCAAGATGAATACATAAAAGTAATAGATTTTCACAGTATTCTGGTAACACAATTTTCCACGTTAAGTATATTGGAACAATATCTTTACAAGGACGTAGTGATCTTAGTTTTAAATTCATAGAGAAAACAGATGAAAAGTATATGACACTAGAGTGTTCCATAAACATCAAGAACAACGGTATCATACATTGAGGTGAACCAGTAAAATCAAAGGATGCAGCTGTTACCCATTTTGTAAACAAAACACCAGTCACATACGTAAGAATTTGGAGGATAATTATTTTAAAGCTATAAATACGTGATGAAAACATGTAGTCAAGAAAATATATTTTATCGAACATTATGTTACTGAAGGAGCTAAGAAAATGCAGGAGTTGCAAACAAATTTACGGCAACAGAACGATGATTTATGTGCACATGACGTCTTTAAACAGAAATTCAGTACCCTGTCCATTGGTGTACAAATGTTACAAACATCAGGAGAAGGACCATTGGAAATATTTAATATGCAGAAGTACTTGCAATTTATTGAGAAAAAGGATAAAGTCATAAAGATGCATTACTGAGTTATATGGAAAATCATATAGAAATGCCTGAAGACTACGGAACTTTAAAATACCAAAATGAACATGTATCTGAAGACATAATAATGAAATCAAACGAAACGGTCAAGAGATTGAAAGGTCAGTGAATGGTCCTGCTATCAGTATTTCACTAACTTGAATAATAAAATAATTGCAAACACTGTCCTTGTATTCAATTCATCTGTGATATTCTTCTCTCTCCTATTTCTCCCAATTCCTTCTCCTATTCCTATTCTTCCCCGACTTTCTCCAAATTCCTTCTCCTCCTCCTCGACTTCTCTATACTCCTTCTCCTCCTCCTCCGCTTTCTTCTCCTGACTCCTTTTCCTCCTCCTCCTCTTTCTTTCTCTCCACCTTCCCTCCACCGACTAGACTTCTGTCGACTTCGACTGTTCGGCTAGTCTCAATTCCGTCGCCACCTCTTGGAGACTCGGGACTCAACTGAACCAAGAGTTCTCTGTCCCCTAAAAACCTTCCTTTTCAAAGCTTTGTCTTTCCTTAGAATCTACCTCTAAGTTTTACAGGCAAATTACGAGTGGCTCTCTCGGAGTAACCCAATTACTCAACCATCTTCCCAGGCGAAACTAACTTTTTTCTTAGAGTTCTGAAAGTTACAATTCGGCCTGCATTGTAATCACACCCTCTATCTCAATTCCGATTGGATATCGCTGTGAACCGATCCAATCAAACTTAGCGGACAATGTCCCTCTCGCTGTCTGTCAACGTGGGGACGGATGAGAACACGCCCCGTTCACCCCGCGGGCTTTCCTCTGATCTTAGGACTAATCTTTAACACCTAGGTGTGATAGCTACAAGCCTTTGTCAAATGATGCGGCGGTCGCCTACGCCAACTCAAGTTTCCGCTCTCTGGCGGGTCACGGTAACGTTGCGTAAGAGTTTAACACTAGCCTGCGGCAACCTTTAGACATCAAACACATGGCCGCGGTAATATTCCCAAGACAGTAGATTATAGCTTGCTTATACATGACTGTATTGCTGTGGCTTAGCAAACGTTACAGTTAGACTGACGAGTTCTATCCCCTGGCTCATTACACTCACCATCATCGATTTATACATGTTAGATGGCAGTCCGATAAATCATCCTCCCCCAAATCAGCCGTGATTTTGATGGACGGTATTTATTGTCTTATGTTATTAAAATGTGCAATTTTGCTTCATGCAAATCTGTCAGAAACATACCTGTGTAATCTTTAGACACTTACCGGTATTTGGTAACAGTCATATCAAGCGCGAAGTTCAAAATGGCCACAGTACAGAGGGTCGTTCTATTTCACATGGATTTTCAAGTCCCCAAACAGAGAATATACTCCAGAAATATAATGTACATGTAGCCAAAAGAACCCTTCAACCGAAGGTTGCTCCACCGCAGCGAGAAATACAGGTAAGTGTATAAAATGTTCACCGATGTGTGCAGACAATTGACTGCAGATTTTTACAGGTTTTTATGGCGATATCATCATCTAAACCGACAATCAATATCTTCATTGGTGTGGGCCTGATTTATCAGCATAGTTAGATGGCAGGACCGGATTAGGTCAAGTGTTGGGGTAGGGGTGGAGCTTTCCAAAATGTCAAAAGGGTGCTGACTTGGCCACGCAGGGTACCAAAGCAAAAGCCTTTGTCTATTTACTCAAAGTGTGCATGATACACAATAAACGTGCACAAAAATTAAACGATGGCCAAATTTATAGAGACTGTACGTTTGTGTGTGTGTGTACGTTATTTCTTATCGGGGGTTTGGTGGTCTGGACATCACTCCCTCCCTGATTCGGCAGTGGATGGTGTAACATGTTCAGAGATCCATCCATCAGGGCGGCAAATATCTTCTTAATCAGATAAGCTTAACAGAAAAATGTTATCACCTATATAAAATATTCTGAGTTTCCTCTGACTCGTATTAAACATATGGGCAGTTATGTTGGTTTGTTTATTATTTATTTTTAGACTAATTTCCAGCTATTGTAATTCTTGTTAATGTTCATTTGACTCATGGTATGAAAAAATGATGTTTTCTCACTGTATACACTATGTAATAAAAACGATAAAATGTTAAATTTTAGCAAGATCCTTTACGTCCGATCTACATGTCAGTAAGTAGAAAAAAAAAAAAAAAAAAAAAAAAAAAAAAAAAAAAAAAAAAAAAAAAAAAAAAAAAAAAAAAAAAAAAAAAAAGATAAAAGAAACAAGAAAGACCCTTTTGGTGTTTCCGGATCGGGAACAGATAAAATTTTTACTTCCGGTTCAAAAATGGCAGACTTCTTATCAACCATGTAAACAACTTTGGATTTCAAGTGAAAATCGATAATTTTCTCATCAAACATTTCTCATACAATGAAAAATAAGTCATTATTCTTACAAAAATATGTCCTTGTCAGCAGACGAGCGTAAGCACGTGTGGAAAGACCATCAAGACTCGTAAGAATCGAAAATATTTGATTCCGTCTTGGGTTTCGTCTGGGAATGGGGATGCGGTGACAATTTGTGCAGATCTGTAGCAGGGCATATTTCTGCGCTAAATTTACAAGGATATTTATCTAAAACTTAGAAGCAAAAATCAGACAGAATACTGTCAGAACTATTTTGCTTTGTAAAATTTATAATTTTGTACTTCCTATTTAATTATTCCAATCAAACTGTGCATATGGTAGGTTCCCATGATATCGTGGGTTCTATGGTATCGTGGTATTCAGATTTATCGGCATTTTTCTGCATAGCGCCACCTATCGTGTACTTATCTTATATACACTACATGACCATATGTTACAGGTTCTACATCATCAGCCGATTTATGGAAAATGTCGGGATTGCTGGCGAGTGTACTATTTTCAAAAGGCACCCTTGAATATCACTGTTTGCAAACATGGCTGTACCCATCTTCTCAAATGGAATCAATATCTTCATAAAATCTATATCACTGTAATAAATCAGTTAACCAATTTGTTGTCGGATAATGTCCAAAGATGTTATGGAATAATCGAACCACATTATTACTGTATTTGTCCACAACCAAGAGATCAAATCCATGGTAACAAATGAGAGTCAAAATGTGAAGCATGGACAGTAGTTGTTTTCAGGTCGCTTTTGCAACTGACAGGTGTAGACTTTTTAACCTTATTGTACCAGATTTATTACTTTTCACTGAAACACCAGGGTTGTTTAACAGTTGGTGGCCAACACTTACTCTCATGCTGATGTTGGTGGTCCATTCTCACCGACAATCCCAGTGCTACTCATGTGTCACAGGTGGTTACAGATGCAATTCTTTTAATTCTCTGATAAGTTTTTGTTGTTGGAAGACACATGTGGCAGAATAAAGGCCATGGAGGCATCATCCATTTTTCAAGTTGATTTGCACTTTGTGCAACATATACATCAGCTTCCCAATTTATGACAAGTATATGCCATCATAAAAATATATTTTTGGTATTACCATGATATCAGAGTACCTCCTCTTGCATGACCTAGAATCTACATGGCGTCTCTTTATCGATCGTTTCCCGTAGTCATGTGATCTAAACTGGAAATTAAATGCATTTTAATATAGAGCAAAACACAACAGATCAATGTGTATTATTTTGAAAGTCAGTGTTTTCATTTACTTATTCACCGATTGAAAACTTTGAGATCCAAGATACCATACCCCTCCTGGTATACTTAATGGGTTGTTCTGCCCACAAGTCAGCTTTGTCCTAGTCTTTTTGTTCCTACTTGTTTCACCCCAATTCAACTTATGGTATATGCAATTCACTTTGTATTCAATGTATACATGGTACCGAATTTGATGTCATGAAATAGGTGATAGGCCCCCAAAAAAGTAGTTTCCTGTTGCACTGATTTTAAAATTAGGTTAGTGTGTATTTTTTAAAAAACTTATAAAATAAACAACACCAACACGTAGAATGTGTGACTGGTTTCACTTTATTGCTTCATCAGACTGAATTCAAACTGAATTTAATATCATTGTTTATGTCATTAAATATATTCTGTTTCTAAGTGATCAATTATATAAACAATATGACATAAACAAGATGATGTCATAGCTTATATTTTTAACCTAATTGTTTTATTCTTTAATGAATGATTGACATGGAAATATGTATATACAATACAGATAAATGATATTTTAATACATAAAAATACATAAAACTGGATCTTAAAGATACATATCATTCTATTGATAACCATATCAAAAATTTATGAATAAATAGAGATAAGCAGTTTTATTAATATTTTTATTATGTATAATGCACATTTAAAAAAAAATAATATATTATACCTTGATATATTACTGACAAATGTTCAATATTTCATCAGAACTCAAATTATATAATAAAAAATTATGGTTTGCATAATACTTATAATCATAAATAAATATTTTATAAATAATTAATCATAATATACTGAAAATTAATAAATAAAAGAACCAAACCTGTTAACATTCTCTGGTATCAAATATCCAGAATACTGGGATTAATGTTCTGGCCAACTCTCACTACTAACAGCTAGAATCTGATACAGGCACTGAGAGCGAAATCATACTGATAAGATATATATATGTCTATGTGTATTTATGTGTATATATATATAATGTACTATGTGCTTCAAAGTACTGGTAAAACTGGTTCAATAAGTGCACAAATCAATTTTGAGAAATTTTATATATATTTTGTTTTTTATCATTGGGGAAAAAGTGCTGGGTAGGTAGTGAGAATCTGGGACAGTCAGCTGACTAGAAACACATTTTGTTTTGGCCTTATGTCTGTAGAAAATGTTAGTATTTTAAGAAACATTGCAAGGTAATGTTCCTGTGTCATTTACAGTTAACAAGAGAGAGATAATAGTGCTAACTTTTTATTTGATCATAAGTAAAGTAATTTTAAAAACTGAAATTTTCAAGCAGAATATTAGGGACATTCGCAAGTTTTATCATGTCCACATTGTGGGTGTCGTGATTTATTTTGCTATCATAATGCCAAGTTTCTCATCAAGGGAGTGGACATTGATGGTAAAGTTACTGAGAAAGCATAACATCAAGCATTCAAAATCATGCAGAAATCATTGCAACAAAATAAATAATTAGCAGTTCTTTTTCACCATGTGTTGATATAACATTCCTATTGTAAGTGTTGTGCCCCAAAATTGGATGAATTTTATGCCAATTCCTGATAGTGTTGGACCTTGGCACAGAAAGTACATTTGTTGACCTAATTCATAATAGATGTCATGAAAAAAGCACCAACAGAAATTTCTGACCCAGAACTTTGCAAATCAGTTTGATGTCAGAATGCTACATCTTTGAAATGTTTTGAAATAATGGCAATGACTGGAAAAATAGGAGACATTATCTTTTCATGAAGTAGTTTTTATTTTTTAACAGTTACAGTAGCTAATGTCATACAAAGTATATGGGCTTGTTGATTGGCAGACCAAAAAGGATGTACATCTGCTTTCTCATAATAGTTACATTTGTGTAATTAACCATTGTCTCCACTGGTGTATAATCATTAGATTTAAAGTGCAAATAACACTTTTTGAAACTGGAACAAAGATGATTTTGTAAAAGAAATTCATTCAGGAAAAGAAAAGATAGTTTTCACATGCAGTCAATACAAGTAGAAACATTCAGTTATGGGCATATTAGATGAGATGTAACATGTACCTTATTCAGAGTGCCATGCCTTTGTCCATTATTATGTCTGCAAAAGATTTTTAACTGTAAGTAACTTTTTCAGCCATTGGTTTGGGGACCCTTTCATAAAGTAATTATTACCGGAAAATAAAACAAATTGCTGTCACGTTTAATTTATTTAAGTAGCAACACTATTTTGATTTCATGTTTGATAGTTTAGATGTAACATGTACCAAATTTCATTGTACCTTAGTTCAGTGCCATTTGTTTTATATGGTGGTTGGAAATGAGAAATCTTACATGTTTTACAAAGTGTTTGTGATAAAACTTAATCAGATATGAAAAACAAAATAAGTATTCAGTTTTATTTTACAGTATCGTTTGCAAAAATTCACTTTAACGTGGAAACTGAATAATATAGTACAAGGTACAAGTACCTGAGTAATTTTGATCCATAGTAATTGTGGCCATAACGGTGGTCCACTTTAGCCTCTTTAACATTGACTGTCCACTGTGTATTCTAACAAGTCATTTAGCTGAATTTTTTTGAGCCTCTTGTGACTGGCATATACAAATTTTCTTGAGCTGTTTCCCTAATACATGTAAAAAAATAGGGTACATGAATCTGATGGCTGACACAAGTTAATTCTAATTTGGTGAAAAAGTGTAAGTGTATTTGACAGTTTGACTTTATCTAAGAAACATGTGAATGGCTATGACTTGTCATTGTAAATAACAAAAGATGACTAATAATGGACCAGTTTACATTAATTGCATCTGAGAGATAATGTAATGATACTGTGTGTGTTTCCAATGACGAAATGGTTAAGAAAAATCCTTGCCATGGATGTAACAAAAACATGAAAATATAAATTACCCTTATTAAGAACAATGAACTACAAGACAAGGTTGTAAAAAAAAGTGTGTCAAGTTACATTTTTGAAGTTGACGATTATTCATTTTGAGAGTTATGTTATTCATTTCGTAATCTTTAGTCAAAAGCAAAAATAGCATTTGTTACATCTCCAAGCAAATAATTACTATAATTTTCATATACAGAACTTTATGTTCAATATAGACCACTTTACGTAAGATTTTTTCTTTAGTGTCTCTGTTATAACACAATCACAATATTAACTGGATTTTTTCAACAATATTGCTATAAAAGTATCACAGACATCCCATTGGTGTCTTACATTACACCTTTGGATGAACCCCAAAATTAATTTTTTCAGCAGTACCTATTGATCAGCCTATCAGCTGACCAGAACTATTTCCATTCATATGGAAACAAATTGCTGCAAATCAGGTGTTCAAAAATTAAGTAACATGTTCAACTTACAATAACTATGAAATCTGTGAGTTGTAGCATGAAATTTATGACATCAAATTCTTTATAATATGTCTGGTTTGTTGTAGGAAGTGTAATACAACAGTAGCTCATGGATTTGTTATGTTTCTGTTCTTGGTATTATTTTTTATTTTTTTAAATTAAAAGTAAGATAAGGATGAATTAAAAATTTTGTCCAAAATTAAATTAAAGAGAAGAATGATAACTTTGATAACTTTATATTGTATGCTCTCATTTTATGAAAGTCATTATGAAATTGCATTTTAATGTTTTTCTGAGATACCAGTAATATTTTTTAATGTTTGTTGTTTTATTTTTAGTTTTTCATTTTGTAGCTCATACATGTATTTTGAACATGTTGTTAAACCACTGATATCCAGAATCTGTGGCTATCAGTTTGCAATTTTTTGGGGGTGGTGGTTTTAAAATACATCTGCCATGCAGATGAGAAGATAAAACCAGAGTTAATCTGTCATAGTATTAAGTGTTTGTTGAAGAGAAGAGTACTATTTGTACCTAATTGACATCTTGGAACAGTATTTGATGCTTTTTTGTAAACTCTAATTTTAAATATATATATATATATATATATATATATATATATATATATATATATATATATATATATATATATATATATATATATATAGGTATGTGGAATGACAACTTTACAAGCAAGCTTTTGACATTCAAACTGATCCTTGAGAGTGACATCCCTGATATAGAGCAAATTGCGGAGATGAGGTTCTACTGTGTCGATTGCATATTAGACACACATACCTGACTCATACATACCCCTTGAAGGGTGAACCTCAATCAATGTTAAGAGTATATGACTTCTTCCCAGCGAGGCAAAAGTTATTTGAGTTTTGAAATCAGTCAGGAAGCTAATTTGATGATGTACCACCAGAAAAATTGATGGACTTTTTTCGAAGATAGCAGTTTATGTGATATATTTTGACCCTATATTTTAAGGACTTTACCATTATCTTTAACTTAATTATATATACTTTTTACAGAATATTAACATCTTTAAATTTTGTATTTTATAGTACTTTATGTTTATTATCCTAAAGTGAGTGTGTATGTGTGTGTGATTTTTACCTTGACATTTCTTTGTTCCTATTTGTTTTTCCTATTTATGGTTATCTGCATCTCAGGGATGTCTTTGCCTATTTTATTGGAACATCTGGTATTTGAATAAAAAGACATCTGAATGTAAGATAAAGGAACAAAATGCTTCAATACCGGTTCCTTGTAATAAAACTTTGTACATATAACAGACTTAATGATGCTGTAGCTCCAACATTTGATACTTTTTTGTACAGATGTTGAGATTTCAGAACAAAAACATAGTTCATACAGTCTTGAAAATTCTCAAATTTGGGGGATAACCTTGAATTGAATTTTTTTTAAAAGTTAGTTTTATCCTTGAAAAGTACTTGAAGTTTTGTTGAAAAAGGTTTTTCATTTTACCAGAGGCAATAAAGAAATGTTAAAACTGAATAAAATAAATAACCATTTAAATTCAGGAATTTTTAAAATTTATATATTTTTAAAAAGTAATGACAAAATAAATAAAATATGAGAAAATTGGGTGGACATGTGAACATGTTGGTAGCAGATGGAATAACATCTCTTTGCTGTAGTGGTGTACAAACTGCATTTGCAAAAAATGACAATTGCTGTAAGGAATGTGAGCCGACTAGAAATGATCTGTGTTTATAATGGGAGCGTGACTTTCCATTAAAATAAATACTGAAAAATTTGGGAAGTTCTTGAAAACTTTTTGAAAAATATTTTAAGGCTGTAAGAACCATGAAGGATCATATCTTCTTAACATCTAAAATAAATGAGAAGAACAAAAAAGAGATAGATTTCTATGTTCCATAATCCAGTCAGTAACAGACAAAGTGGCTGGAAGGAATGGATATTGAGTTAAGTCAGGTATTTTAACACGTGTGAATCTATTTTCACAAATGTGGTTCTGGTTCAAAGGAGATTAATGGTTTGTAATGCATGACTTCCATTTTTGTTCAGGTTGAAAAAAATCAAAACAAAGCTCAGTGATGGGAAATCCCCCATCCAGAAACAGCGTACTCCAGTTAGAACCCCAGAAAGAAGTCATAGAACAGGGTTTCAAGCTGGAAGGAGAAGCCACTCTCCATATGGCAAATACAGACAGACAACACCCCCATATCTGCCTCGGTAAGATTAAAAAATTAACCATAATTCATCATCCATATGGAATTTCATCTCTCTTACTCTTGTAAAATGATTTTAAAGATGCAGAATGTTTCAGTAGGTCTTATTCTTTACCCTTCCCAATGGTTATGTCAGGCCATTTGTCTAAATGTTTTATTTATCCTTCCCACCAGTTATGTCAGGCAATTTGTCTAAATTTTTTATTTATTCTTCCCATTGGTTTTGTCAGGCCATTTGTCTACATTTTTTATTAATTATCCTTCCCATTGGTTTTGTCAGGCCATTTGTCTAAATGTTTTATTTATCCTTCCCATCGGTTATGTCAGGCCATTTGTCTACATGTTTTATTAATTATCCTTCCCATTGGTTTTGTCAGGCCATTTGTCTACATGTTTTATTTATCCTTCCCATCGGTTATGTCAGGCCATTTGTCTAAATGTTTCATTTATCCTTCCCATCGGTTATGTCAGGCCATTTGTCTACATGTTTTATTTATCCTTCCCATTGGTTATGTCAGGCCATTTGTCTACATGTTTTATTTATCCTTCCCATCGGTTATGTCAGGCCATTTGTCTAAATATTTTATTTATCCTTCCCATCGGTTATGTCAGGCCATTTGTCTACATGTTTTATTTATCCTTCCCATTGGTTATGTCAGGCCATTTGTCTACATGTTTTATTTATCCTTCCCATCGGTTATGTCATGCCATTTGTCTACATGTTTTATTAATTATCCTTCCCATTGGTTTTGTCAGGCCATTTGTCTACATGTTTTATTTATCCTTCCCACTGGTTTTGTCAGGCCTTTTGTCTACATGTTTTATTAATTATCCTTCCCATTGGTTTTGTCAGGCCATTTGTCTACATGTTTTATTATTTTTCATTCCTACTGGTTATGTCAGGCCATTTGTCTAAATGTTTTATTTATCCTTCTCATTGGTTTTGTCAGATAATTTGTCTACATGTTTTATTATTTATCATTCCCACTGGTTTTGTCAGGCCCTCTATCAACATGTTTTATTATTTATCATTCCCACTGGTTTTTTCAGGCCCTCTATAGACATGTTTTATTTTTTATCCTTCCCACTGGTTTTGTCAGGCCATTTGTCTTCATGTTTTATTATTGGTCATTCCCATTGGTTTTGTGAGGCCATTGATCTCCATGTTTTATTACTGATCATTATCACTGGTGTTGTGAGGTCATTTGTCTAAATTTTTCGTTAATTATCCTTCCCACTGGTTTTGTCAGGCCATTTGTCTACATGTTTTATTAAGTATCCTTCCCACTGGTTTTGTCAGGCCATTTGTCTACATCTTTTATTAATTATCCTTCCCATTGGTTTTTTCAGGCCATTTGTTTACATTTTTTGAAGCAATTGTATTAACCACTGCTATATACTACAATGAAATCTGTATCATAAGACCACTGCTATGAGTAAACACATTTAGACTGCAGTAATTATTCCATTATATAGTGTCTTGATCTGTAATGAGAAACCTACTGCCTTGAGCTAATATGTTTAATATTCACTGATGTTATGAAATTATATGTTCTTTATTGAAATGGGTGAAAACCTTGCTTTCATAATGAGACAGCATCTGGGGCTTTTGTTTCTCACCAGGGACAACTGGCTGTGGAGCCAAGTGAGGTTACAGTAAGGTACTTCATCTATAGTTCATATTAATATATTTAATGGAGTTTAGAAATAGTATTACTGTCTATTATTTATTCCTATGGGCAAAAGTCAAGATTTTCAAATGAATCTGTCATGAAAGTTAGGAGCTTGTACTTGAATAGTCATTTATATTTTAGAAAGATTTGTCATCTGGGACAACTGGTGGTTAAACCAAGTGAGCTTATGGTATGGTCCTTGATGTGTCATTTGTCATCAATTATCAGTTCAGAAGCTATCAACAATAGCTATTTTCAGTTTCATCTCAAAAACAGCCAGACCAGTTTCAAGCAAACTTGGTACAGGGCATAGCCATACTTCCATGTGGTATCATAAGCTTTCTCAGACAAGAATACTGTGCATGGCACATTATGTGTGTATGCTCACCCCATGTGTATTACACCTCTCTGTAGAAACCACTTTGTTCTTGAGTCACAGTGACTGTGACCTTTGACCTTGTCAACCCCCCCCTTCCCTGATCATTAGGTTTCTTCCTTGCCCATAGTGCCCTATGTGTAAGCCATCCACTAAGTTTGGTCCAATTTTGTGATGTGATGAGGGTTTAGATCTTATAAAGATACATCCTCTCAGCATTGTCAGTTTTATAATTCCAGGTATAGCAGTACATGTATTTATCCAGTATGCAAAAATATGAGCTAAATGCAGAAACTTAACCAAGAATATGCAACCAATGTTCATGTGTGTGAAAAGTTAGACCCTTAGCCTCCCGTCTCGAGGGATAGGTGATATGAAACCCACTGCAAACTATTCACTGTGATACAAGAGGGAATGGTTGACATGTGGGTTTATCAGTGTGGACACCAATACCAATGCCAGGGATAGTACAGTTACTTACAGTCTATACTTACTTATAAGTCGAGGCAAACTGGAACAACAAAGATCCTGATCTGCTGTAGCATAATGCTCCTGCAGAGCAGGGTCTATGTTGTTTGTTCTACCAATTACTCTAAGCAAACTACATAGACCCAGCTCTGCCGGCACGTTATGTGACAACAGATCTGGGTCTTTGCAGTTTGCTATTGGACTCGCAGTCAAACTGGAACAATGAAGATCCTGATCTGCGGTAGCATAATGCTCCTGCAGAGCAGGGTCTATGTTGTTTGTTCTACCAATTACTCTAAGCAAACTACATAGACCCAGCTCTGCCGGCATGTTATGTGACAACAGATCTGAGTCTTTGCAGTTTGCTATTGGACTCGCAGTCAAACTGGAACAATGAAGATCCTGATCTGCGGTAGCATAATGCCCCTGCAGAGCAGGGTCTATGTTGTTTGTTCTACTGATTACTCTTAACAAACTACACAGACCCAGCTCTGCTGACACATTATGCGAAAGCAGATCTGGGTCTTTGCAGTTTGCAGTTAGACTCATCTTATAAGGAGTACAGATAGTACTTTACTTCATAGAGGTCAAAAAAATGTGTTTATGTTCCAACCAGAATTTTTTGGTCAGAAAGGTCTTTATGCAGTAATGGTTTCTGTGAAAGTTCGGTCAAATTCAGTTCAGGTTAGCAGTTTTGGACACGAACATTTTTTTTCTTTTCACTTTTTAGGAATGCCAGTCATATTTGATGCCAAGTTATAATCATTTATGCAGGTTTTTGAAGTCTTCCTGCCAAGATGCTTTTTGTCAAATTTGATCAAATCAGCTTATAAAGATGCATCCTCTCAAGATGCTTTTGAGAAGTCATTTTAGAGTTTTTTCTGTTACAGCAGCCATATTTAAAGGTTGATAGCCATCATTTGTACGAACTTGAAAGTAGTTTTGCAAGGATGCCCTTTGTCAAGTTTGGTCAGAATTCATTTGACAGTTTTGGAGAAGTCCTTTAATAATTTCTCCACTTTTAGTAACCATGGCCATATTTGTTTGGGGATTTGCATCAAAGTGCAGGAATAATACAAGACAGAGACTGATAGGCAATACCCCCTGTGGGTAGTTGTATTTGAACTTAATAACTTACCACTAGTATCATGTTTTGTATGTTAGTCATACATGTACATGTATTACATATTTCAAATACACTTGGGGCTGTGTCATGTTTCTAGTATGTTAACCTCATGAATAATTTTATTTTATAATTTATTTTATATTATCATGTCTTGTTTTTGACCATCAGAATACTTTCTTTTTGTTGTTGTTGCAGAGTATATATTTTGATCTACTTTTTAAGTGGCCTACTTTAGATACTGGCATGGTTCTCAATAGAAATATATTTTGACAGGACCAAGAAGTGAAATGCTAATTTCTTGATCTGAATTACATCATCATAGTGACTGAGCTACAGAACTCACTAACACTGTAATTTTACTTTATATTAATATACAAAACATAGTTTGAATCGCCTTCATTGAGGTATAACCTTGGTATTCCATTATTTATTGCCTGTCAGTCTGTATATGTTGTAGTATTCCTGCACATTGTGATATTAAATACAGAAATGGATGTTTTCTGGTTCTGTTATAATACAATGCAATAAATGTTTGCTGATTTAATAATTTAATGATTTTCTGTATCTTAGCCTTGTTTCTCTCTACTCAATGTACAATCAAGAACTTAGAATATGGTGTAGGAACAAGAGTGTATTTTTAGTAGTCATGAAGATATCTGTGTTTTAGTAGTCATGAAGTTATTTGTGTTTTAGTAGTCATGAAGATATCTGTGTTTTAGTAGTCATGAAGTTATCTGTGTTTTAGTAGTCATGAAGATATCTGTGTTTTAGTAGTCATGAAGTTATCTGTGTTTTAGTAGTCATGAAGATATCTGTGTTTTAGTAGTCATGAAGTTATCTGTGTTTTAGTAGTCATGAAGTTATCTGTGTTTTAGTAGTCATGAAGTTATCTGTGTTTTAGTAGTCATGAAGATATCTGTGTTTTAGTAGTCATGAAGTTATCTGTGTTTTAGTAGTCATGAAGTTATATGTGTTTTAGTAGTCATGAAGTTATCTGTGTTTTAGTAGTCATGAAGTTATCTGTGGTCCAGCTCAGAAAATGTATTTTTAGTAGTCATGAAGTTATCTGTGGTCCAGCTCAGAAAATGTATTTTTAGTAGTCATGAAGTTATCTGTGGTCCAGCTCAGAAAATGTATTTTTAGTAGTCATGAAGTTATTTGTGGTCCAGCTCAGAAAATGTATTTTAGTAGTCATGAAGTTATCCGTGGTCCAGCTCAGAAAATGTATTTTTAGAAGTCATGAAGTTATCTGTGGTCCAGCTTAGAAAATGTTACTGTGGTCTTAGAATGGGTGGCTACTTTGAGTAGTTATGAAAATGAGAATGTCAATTTTTAAAATTTTCTCAATGCATTTTAAATTGATGCCCAGAAAAATTTACTTTTTGAAATTTCACTCTGGTCTAGTACTCCCACTTTCTAAACTACTACCTTTTCTTCCAAGCTTAAGCTGTGAAGCCTCTGTCAATGTAAATAAATTAGATAAAACCATCTCGAATTTTAATTGAGAAGTATATACTTGTTTATCACTGTGTTTTCTTTTTCTTTATTTTTACAGGTTGGAGACTTCTCCAGTACATGGGCAGTTGAGAAGTCCCAGAGATCTTAGGGGGCAGCGATACGATGTTGTACCTCCTCTTCCAAGCAGGAAATCAAAATCAAGGTAAGCAAAATCATCATAAAAGAAACCAGATAGTCAGAAAAATGTAAGATCAAACAAGACTAGCCCATATAAAACATAAAGGTGTAATATATTTGTAAGATCTAATAAGATTAGACCATACATAAAGATATGAAACATATGTCAGATCTATCAAGACTAGACCATACATAAAGATATAAAATGTGTCAGATCTAACAAGACTAAATCGTACATAAAAATATAAAACATATGTCAGATCTAACAAGACTAGACCATACATAAAGATATGAAACATGTCAGATCTAACAAGACTAGACCTTATAAAACATAAAGGTATAATATATTTGTAAGATCTAATAAGACTAGACCATACATAAAGATATAAAACATGTCAGATCTAACAAGACTAGACTGTACATAACATAAAGATACAAAACATGTAAGATCTAACAAGATTAGCCCATATATAAAGATATAAAACGTATGTCAGATCTAAAAAGATGAAATGATACATAATGTAAAGATATTAAATGTACATAAGATCTAAAAAGACTAGACCATATGTAAAGATATAAAATAAAGACCATATGTAAAGATATAAAATGTGTAAAATCAAACAGGACTAGACCATACATAACAAATATATAAAACATATGCAAGATCTAACAAGACTAGACTATATATAAACATCATATCGGACTTGACCATGCATTAATTAAAGATATAAAACATACATAAGATCTAACAAGACTAGCCCATACCACAAGAAATATTTTGAACCACCATCCATCTAAAGTTTTTTTACTAATATTTCTAATACTCTTTTGTAATTTTTTAGGCGGAGTGATGACTATGACAGTTGGGGTGAAGAGTCCAACTCTGACGACTCTGAAGATGAGAGAGTCCGTTATCAGCCTCAACCCTATCCCTACTCCTACCCTGTCCCACATTTTCAGGCATATGGTCCCCCACCCCCAGTGGTATATGGTCCTCCTTTTGCAATGTATTACCCCCCACCCCCTCCTAACCATGGCATAGGTAAACATAAGAAAGAAAAGGCTTCCAAACCAGATGTGTATAAAGTTCATTCTAAGACACCAAGATATGAAGATGTGAATAGTAGACTTTCAGAAAAACCTCAACGATCAAAGAAAAAACAGAAGGTTCATTTCATGCCACAGGCTGTTGCCTATCCTGTTCAGAATGGTTACTATGGCTACCCAGTAGCAGCCACATACCCAGGTTATGATGGCGGTCACAGACATGATGATACAGATAACTCGGAGAGGGATGAGCCTCAACGGAGGTACAAAGTAAGTTCGGCAGTTGATGAGGAACATATATTGTTAGTTACTGTATTTATCCAAGTAAAAGGCCATGCTTCATGATATGGTCCCCACCCCCCTTTTACAAACTTGAGTAAACTTTGTATGATTGCAGAATTATGTCTGATGATAAGTCCATTTCCCCTCTGTTCAACACATTGATAAGGCTGCACCCCTCCCCCCTGCCGGCTTTATCATGGAAGAAATCTTGTACATGGCTTCTTTGTTTTCTAATTCAGTTT
The DNA here is from genome assembly GCA_016617855.1 of Megalonaias nervosa. NCBI lineage: Eukaryota > Metazoa > Mollusca > Bivalvia > Unionida > Unionidae > Megalonaias > Megalonaias nervosa. The sequence continues at coordinate 64,867 of JAECUM010012971.1, forward strand.
TATTTTATGTTAGAATGGTAATAAATTTCATGACAACTTGATTTAATGAATGGCCAAAATGACCCATTTTAATATCACCAATGTCATAGCTGGTACTTTTCCAGGTATAAAATACCCTGACTGTGTGATGAGAATTCGTCATCCCATTAGGATGGAACAGAAGATTTCAGAACACTCAATTGCCTCTGGGATCCCTCACACATGCTGCCCATGCATACAGCCCTATATTCTTTTCCTAGTCACATGACTATAATGTTTACATCGATAAAGATCTGCCATAGCTTTATGAGTTAACAAGTGAATTTATTATCTGTATGCATATTCTTTGTAAATTTTTAGATCAAGTCTTTTCTCTGTTAATTTAAGCTCTCTTGAGAGTTATTAGCATTTGTTCTATACACATGGTGTATGGCTTTTCATTTGATTCCTTTTTTTCTCTTCACAGGGCATTTTTGATTCTAATTTGGTTGTCCATTTTTCTAGTTAGGGTATGTATTTTTAAAAAATTTTCCCTGTCCTTACATCAGTTGCGATCTATGGGCTTGCCTTAATTCATATTATTGTTTATTACAAATCATTGTAGTTCACATTACCTATATTTTGAATTATGCCGATTTTATACTTGGTAAAGCAGGTCACACCCCACTTTTTACCTTCATATCATGTGCTCAGTTATTGAAAATAGGTTCTTTGTCAACATTAGTTTCAGATAGCTTTCGTTGATTTGTACAATTTTAATTAACAATTGTACCTACCTTTTTGCTAATTTAATAGTACCTAGTTGACTTGGTTAACTTGTGTTTTTCTGTACTGAGTTTAGCATTGCTTCCTGTTTGCATTTAAACTTGTGAAAACTCCAAAAATAAGGTGAATTCTCGACAGAATTAACATATTATGAGATTTTATGAATCTGATCATTCTGGGCTACTATTTTTATACTGGTATGTGACCTATAACTTAATTCGGGGATTTATTGTATAAACAGATTTAAAATGTCAAACATTATGGATTAGTATGGATTTTGTGATATGAAGATGAACAAAGTTTAAGTTGTCAATTTATTTCTGACATACCAGTATTCCACTCAGTAATATAAATGCATTCTATACTGGTGTTGTCTTTATTTTTCCTGTCTATCTATCCATTTTTGCTTGTTTAGTTTTCCAAAGTGAACTTATCAGATAGATCTAACTTGCAAAATACACTGCAACTTATAGGAGGGTCAAACAGAAATTAGCTTTTGCAGCCCTAAAGGATGGTGGGGAGGTCGACTTATAATCAAGTATATCCATTACCAAGAGGGCTTACCAGTCCCTTACTGATAGGGACCTGTCTTATGAAAATTAAAGCACATGAGTTTCAAGCCATTCCTGGCTCATGGGCCTCCAGCCCTGCACTGATGTTCTACTGAAGTTAGGCTGCTGTCCCAGAAAGGAATGAAGATGTATGGGCAGCATGTATGGGGTGTCCCAGGGGCAATCTAGTGATTCTGGAATCTTCCAGAGGAAGGACAAATTCTCATCACATGGTCAGAGTATTTTCCACCGGAAATATACCAACTATACACTAGCAACGGGTAAGTATTACATCATTAAAATTAGTTTTACTTCCCCATAAACTACATTTTGTTATTATTTGTTATTATTTTCATATCATAAAGATGTGGAGTATTTATATTTGAAAGAAATTAACTAAGAAAAGAAATTGCTAACAGTTACTTTACATTTATATTTACGTGATTAATTCAGTGCTGTCTTTTGCATTGTATATATTTTTTCTATCTTATTAAAGCACACTTTTAATTAAACCAGATGTGAAAGCAATAGTTCTTTCATTTAACACTCTTGAATATAGAAAACCTGACTTTGGTAAATTCATTTACATTTCATTACTAATGACCAAAAAGGATAGGAAATAATGAGTGGGTGGCAAGAACACATAATCATATTGCATTTCTGAGACCATAAATGAAAAGCAATGAGATGATATCTGAAATGCAAATGTGAGTGGAAATAAAATGGATTTCAGATGCATTTAAAATGAAAATGAGATGCAGATTTTGTAAAATTACCTGCATCAGGGTCTGCATTGGCTGTAATCTTTTGAATTTTAATTTTGAAAATAGAGCAATGTATGGCTCTGGATTCATGTTTTCAGAGTCATGCTTTCAGTCTGTTTTTAAAAGCATCATCTAAGAGAGCAATATGTGACTTACTTGAGACTTGTTTTCTGAGTCATGTGCAATAATTGTTTCATTTATTTGATTTTTATCCCCTTCACAACATTGGTTGGGTTGGACTGGTCTTTTACAAAACAGCAACACTTTAAAGGTTATTATGTGATGAAAGCAAGTTGAATAAAGTACCTTCCTAACGACACACCATGGTAGCTCATGCAGGTAAATCCAATGGTGGGAATTTAACCTGTGCCATTCTGGTCATAAACCCAATGCTTTAACCACTGAACCACTGCAACGTCCTGGCAGTTGATTGGTTCCTTCATGTTTGTTTGTATCTTGTTTGTTCATTATGTCCATATCTGTGACCATATTTCACCTACACTAATGAAAATTTTTATTTCGATCCTTCTCTGGGAGAATAACTCAGCCATGAGGCCAGTTCACTTGGTAGTAAAATTACATTTGATGCAGTGTATATCATAGAACAAAGGCTATAAATATACCTTATAGCAGTCAGATATACCTTACAGCAGTCAGATATACCTTACAACAGTCAGATTATACCTTATAATGGTCAGATATACCATATAACAGTCCAATATACCTTACAGCAGCCAGACATATCTTATAGCAGTCAGATATACCTTACAGCAGTCAGATATACCTTACAGCAGTCAGATATACCGTGTAACAGTCCAACATACCTTACAGCAGCCAGATATATCTTATAGCAGCCAGATATATCTTATAGCAGTCAGATATACTGTGTAACAGTCCAACATACCTTACAGCAGTCAGATATATCTTATAGCAGCCAGATATATCTTATAACAGTCAGATATACCTTACAGCAGTCAGATATACCTTATAACAGTCAGATATACCGTGTAACAGTCCAACATACCTTACAGCAGCCAGATATATCTTATAGCAGTCAGATATACCTTACAGCAGCCAGATATATCTTATAGCAGTCAGATATACCGTGTAACAGTCCAACATACCTTACAGCAGCCAGATATATCTTATAGCAGCCAGATATATCTTATAGCAGTCAGATATACTGTGTAACAGTCCAACATACCTTACAGCAGTCAGATATATCTTATAGCAGCCAGATATATCTTATAACAGTCAGATATACCTTATAACAGTCAGATATACCTTATAATGATCAGATATACAGTGTAACAGTCCAACATACCTTACAGCAGCCAGATATATCTTATAGCAGTCAGATATACCTTACAGCAGTCAGATGTGTCAGACAATATGGATTAGAACATAGTTTATTCCCTATGACAAAACATGGAGATGTGTCCGATCAGAGGTCAAGTGGTCACATATGATATTTTCTCAACTCAGTAGTTCATGTACGCTAAATCAAAATAATCGCAGTGTGCTAAGAGAAGAATAAAAGAAATTAATACATACATTAGAACAAACCCCAAAAATTTATTTAATTTTATTAGCTATGTCCATCCTGCAAATTGTGTAAATCATATGGGATCTTAATAAACCTATTTGACATCAGATCTTGATATGGTCCATGTTATTGCCTTCTACAAATTCAGTCATACACAAGCTTTGTGGGGGTTTCCAATGTTATGATGAATTTGATGATACAGAGTTACAAATTAATAAAATGCAAATTGTTACAATTTATAAAGTCTTCTTGTTTCATGATGAATATACTAGACTGAAAAATTGGTGGGAGGGTGTGGAGTCATATATGATCTGCTATACAGTGTAAACAAAGTAACACATGGGGGAAGATTACATCTGTTAAGACTCATGGCTCTTGATACATAGTGTAAACTGGCATCTACCAAAACTAGGTCACTGTAACCTAATTTTCATCGTTTAGTGATTTCTGCATTTTTAGCTATCCATTTGTTTCACCTGCAGTATCTTGGACCATATTTCACATTTACTGATATGAAAATTGGTATGTGAATGCATCTTGATGAGCAATTTAGTTATATCAATAAGAAGTCACTGTGATGTAGTTTTCATGCTTGAATGACAATTATCATTTCAGCTGCCTGTTTGTTATGCCTTTAGTATCTGGGACCCTTTTTCACCTTCACATGTGAAAATTGATATGTTGATACATCTTGAGGAAATCAAGGCATACAAAAATTTGGTTGTTATGACTTAATTTCACTCTTGAGTGACTTTTGTATTTTCAGCTATCCATTAATTTTACCTTTAATATCTTGGACCCTATTTCAGCTACGCTTGTGAAAATGGTTTTGTGGCTGAATCTCATAGAATAGCGTAACCATTTCAAAGCTAGGTTGCTGTGACCTAATTTTCATACATAAGTGTAGTTTGTAGTTTCAACCATTTGTTTCATAAATCCACAATACCTGTAACAACCCTATTATATCTAATCAGACTTTACATTGACCATACAGTGATGGAACTTTGAATATATTGATGCATTGTAAAGAGCAGTATGTTTCATTCATATTTCTTTCCTCCACTTCATGGCTCAGATTAGCTGAGAATAACAACCTGTGGGTAACAGGCTCAATCCTGTCCAAACCAGCTTTGATTGGCTTTCATGGCATATCACTACCTTTGTGTTAGTCCTCCATACCAGTGTGTTTATTACCTTCATATCATTCCTCTATACCAGTGTGTATATTGCATTCATATCAGTCTTCCATACCAGTCTGTATATTGCCATTGTGTCAGTCCTCTGTATAAGTCTGTGCATTGCATTCATATCAGTCCTCTGTACCAACCTGTATATTGCCTTTGTATCAGTCCTCCATGCCAGTCTGTATATTGCTTTCATATCAGTCTGTATATTGCCTTTGTATCAGTCCTCTATACCAGTCTGTATATTGCTTTCATATCAGCCTGCTGTACCAGTCTGTATATTGCCTTTGTATCAGTCCTCTATACCAGTCTGTTTATTGTACCAGTCTGCATATTGTCTTCATATCAGTCCTCTATACCAGTCTGTATATTGTCTTTGTATCAGTCCTCCATGCCAGTCTGTATATTGCTTTCATATCAGTCTGCTGTAACAGTCTGTATATTGCCTTTGTATCAGTCCTCTATACCAGTCTGTATATTGTACCAGTCTGCATATTGCCTTCATATCAGTCCTCTATACCAGTCTGTATATTGCCTTTGTCTCAGTCCTTCATGCCAGTCTGTATATTGCTTTCATATCAGTCTGCTGTACCAGTCTGCATATTGCCTTCATATCAGTCCTCTATACCAGTCTGTATATTATCTTTGTATCGATCTTCCATGCCAGTCTGTATATTGTCAGCTACTCCAAATGTACTTATGTTTGTGATAGTTCATGTTAATGAGTAAATTTCATTTTTTAATAGTACATTCAACCAAGAGATTCTCCATACACACCCATAGCTGACAGTTATGTGGCACGCCGATTTAAAGATGAACCTGTGAGTATCAAATTGTGTATACGATATTTCATGTTTTACTTTAAATTACATTCTGTTCAAATATGGTCCAAGATTATATTTGATTTATTTCCATGCCTTTACATTAATGTTTACCTTTGGCATTTGTACAGAGTATTCGGTTTCTTTCCATTGATATAATTGTATTAAAAAATTCTCTCCTGCCTCTCTCTATATTCTTGCCTTGCGTGTTGCTTTATTATGCACATTCTTTGATATGTAATCTGTTCTGTTTCTAGTTTGGTGTTAAAGAAATTTTCAGATAACTGGAAAAGTGTATTTTCCTTGTTTATGATGGCATTAGGGTTTTGTAATAAATAGCTTTCGTCTTGTGCTTAATACTTTTTTCTCTATAACAATGCTAAAATTTCAACAGATTGGCCCAAGATTAAAGTTAATATTTAGTCATTCAACTCAGTACTTTTGTAACAGACATATTATTTTGTAAATTGTTTAAAAAATTGTATTTCCTTGTTCATTGTTAAATTTTGAAAATCAGCATGGCTGTTTCAGCTAAGATGCCTGCTGAACACAGCAGAACAGTTTATCTATTTTTGCTATCAGCTTTCATATGGGTATGTACGTGTACAGTGTCTTAACCAACTGAGCAAAAATGTGCCTTTTTTGGTCAAAGTCTGCTCTCTGGTACTTGTGTCAGAATCTCCAGCAAAATGTAAACAAGCTGGAAAAATATTTTTAATATTCCAGGCTTGAGTGATTCAGCCATTTGAGACACATTCAGTATGTGACCCTGTTGAGTCACAGCGTCATGTGCGTTCTTTGCATGGGTGAATCAAAAATGCACTCTTCACTTTTTTTGTAAATATAAGTAAAGGTAATTTTTTGGGAGAAGTTAAAATAAACTGGGTTATTAAAATCATTTTAAAAATAAAACACAACCAGTGTTACAGTGTGATAAACTAACTCATCTTTTTTAAACTAATAATGTACTTCATAAATTAATGTAAATGTAAGTACTATTAAATGAAAGTTGAGATGAAGCAATGTTTTTAAGTAGGGGTTTAACTTGTATTTTGCATGTGTGTGTGTGTGTGTGTGTGTGTGTGTGTGTGTGTGTGTGTGTGTGTGTGACAGAAACTTTGTTCAGATACACTACTGCATGCTGGAATGATCAATTTTCAGAATCTGAGTCATTTTAATAATTTTTTTAAACAAAATATTAAGCATTTTTGTAATTCAGATATTGTAGCCCAGAATATGATGAACCAAAGAATAGAAAGCCTGATTTCCATTTTGGCATAGTTAAAAATATTGTAGAATTTTTGGACTGCATATGTTGAAGGGGTTATGTTTCATTCCATCAAATTTATCAGTTTTATATTTCCTTTTTTTCTTCATTATTCAGTTTGCATGGCTTTAAAATCTTTGGTTGTCAAGATCATTATTCAGTTTGCATGGCTTTAAAATCTTTGATTGTCAAGGTCATTATTCAGTTTGCATGGCTTTAAAATCTTTGGTTGTCAAGATATACTCTGAATTCATTTTTTTGGAGATGCAATTTTTATGAATTTTGTGGTTGCACAGTAAGCCACAAATTTAAAGGCCCAGTGAAAAGATCATTTTGTGGAAACAATAGAACCTCTTCTCCAGTCCTATAGACTTTTTCAGCGAGACCTCTCACCTGTGTCCTTGAGGTCCCTAGCAAATGAGGGGAAAAGTAATTTGATTGGCTGATGAGATGAGGTAATGTAATGCATAATTATGATGATGAAATGATGTCATGTTTTGCATACAAATGAACAGTTTCATGGGTTTATTGAAATATGCCTCATGCATTGCTTGCTTACAAAATGATGTTGAATAACATACTTTCAACCAATTTATTTCAGTTTGAATGATTGCAAAAGTTCATGAGTATGTCCACAATCAATTTGAGATATGAAGAGATAACATTATAGTTTTGCTTCTTCAAAGCTGAAGCACCTTCTTTCAGTAAAAGAGGTCCATGATGGAGTTTGTCACACCCTGTTATCATGGGGATCTCACATGGTCATGCAAGAGGCTCGGTCCAATGAAACTACCCCAATCCATGAACTTAAATACCACAAAAATTTGATTATTTGCTAAACCATGAAAATGTATATCCATGAACATAATGGAATTCACAGTATATAATTTTATGTCAGGTAACTTCATCATCACTGAGAAAGAACAAACAGCAGTGAAGTATAAATGAGAATAAAAGAAAGATAAAAGAATTACAGTTTATTCAAAGGGAACTTTCATATTATCTAGACAAAATTTCCATGGTTTTAGAGCCAAGATAATACAGTTAAACTTCAGTAGCTCAACCATCAACAAAAAAAATATTTGGCATCACCAGAATGATTTTCACAGTCTTTGATTAAAACCTTCTTTTAAGAGTGACCTTGAAAACATGATACTGCCAAAGACTTGATCAAAAAATGTCAGCACCAAAGCATTTGGAGTTTTTGAAATTGTATTTTAATTTGAGGCATGTGGCAGCTGTTAAAGTTCTAATGTAATATCAAGCATGTGTCAGTTTTTACAAATCTAATGTAATATGAATCATATGTCAGTTGTTGAAGTTTTAATGTAATATGAAACACATGTCAGTTGTTGAAGTTCTAATGTAGTATGAAGCATGTGTCACTTGTTAAAGTTCTAATGTAATATGAAGCATGTGTCAGTTGTTGAAGTTCTAATTTAATATGAGGCATGTCAGTTGTTGAAGTTCTAATGTAATATGACACATGTGTCAGTTGTTGAAGTTCTAATGTAATATAAAGTATGTGTCAGTTGTTGAAGTTCTAATGTAATATAAAGCATGTGTCAGTTGTTGAAGTTCTAATGTAATATAAAGCATGTGTCAGTTGTTGAAGTTCTAACATAATATGAAGTATGTGTCAGTTGTGTCAGTTAAAATTCTAATGTAAAATGAAGCATGTGTCATTTTTTGAAGTTCTAATGTAATATGAAGCATGTGTCAGTTGTTGTAGTTCAAATGTAATATAAAGCATGTGTCAGTTGTTAAAATTCTGATGTAATATGAAGCTTGTGCCACCTCTTAGAGTTCTAATTTAATTTAAAGCATGTGCCATCTTTAAAGTTTTAAGTTCTAAATTCTTTCATCAAACAAGGGTTCTGTGTAAAACAGTGTCTAACCTTTTACAGTGTTATGGGCTTAACATTAATGCTGAGATTTTAATGCTGGGTTGATGTCACTCCTGTTGCCAGTCTTGCATAACAAGCTGGTGATGGATAACATCATGCTTGCTGTATTGTGCATTTTTTTATGAAAAGGCAGGGTAATACACGGTTTTATTGATGAATAATGATGAAGTTATCTGTTCTCTCCACATCTATTGCTAACCTTTTGTTTATCTTCAATCTTTTGTTGACCTTTCACCTTTGTTCCAGGAACGCCTTATGTATTATTATGTTCAGGATCATCCTCTTTTTGCTGAAAATCTTGTTGACTGGTTCATCAATCAGTGTTTGGATGAACTCATTCCTGACCTGCTAATTGATGTTCTGAATGACATTGATGTTTTGGTTTGTATATAACTGCATCGTGTGCTAATTGAACATTAACTGATTAACATTTTAAAAAAAATTTCTTTATTAAAAGTGTGTCTGACATGTGTTAAAAATAATTGATGTTTTTTTGTGTGTATGACTGACTGCATCATTATTAGTTTTAATTAGGAAAAGTATTTCCCCATTATTAACAGAAGACCGAATGTTGCTGTTAATATGTATAAAGGATTAATTTGTTTTCTAACAGTTACCTTTTCAAAACAATTACAATCTCCTCTCTAAAACCATTAAAGGGAAATCAACAGTATGTTTTGCATAGCAAAAGGTTTTTGAGTTATTTACTCAAGATTAAATTTTACTTTTGCTAACAAATATAACAAAATATTCACTGTGAATCATAGGATTGAAGATTTTATGAATTTGTTTTAATAAATATGACATCTTCTGTATCACCCTGTAGCCTGATAACCACACTGCTTTACATCAAGTCAGGGATGAACTGATTGCATCAGAGGTCCCAAAACTTGTCCATGATATTGTTCGAGAGAGTTTGAATGACATGGTCAATGAGTGAGTATAAGTAAATTTTTTATATATGTATTGTATCTCCAACATTTACTTAATATCTCCAACATTTGTAACCTACAAAATTTGTTTGATCATTTGCAGTCCTTTCTGAGAGACAAGATTTCTAGCATTTACAACAATATCTCCATTATTTTTTTTTTTCTGAGGTGATAAAATGTATGATATCAGCATCCTTCAAAGTTTCGTTACAGAGTTACCATTTTCCATCACATTCATATAATGTGAGATGAGTTTATTGCCCTTGTACAGTACATTGTCTTTGCATTTCTCAGTCCATGGACTATATTTGGTTACTTAGTTTCCAGTATTTTGATTCTGAGCTAGCCACAGTCATTAGCTTTGTAATCCAAAGGTTACAAGTTTGATACCTGCCCAAGCTGGCCCTGGTCAGTTGCCTCGGTATGTCATGTAAAAGGCATTAACTCCCATTTCCTCAGCATGATATTGTCCATAACATATTAAAAGTGTTGTTAAACTCACCAAAACAATATGAACATCTTTGCCTTTGCATTTATAACTCCTTAGATTTATTTTAATTATGATATTTTGTTTCTTCTTCGTTGATGAAACCTTCTAGAAAATACAGTTTTTCCATATTTGTATTTCTTGGTGTCACATATGAATAAGTGCCTGGATAGGTGAATGTATGAACAGTGGGATTTGAAAAACATTGAGCTTGTTTATATATTTTGTAAGGGAATTTCACCCCAAAATTAATGTAATACTGCTGTTGTTGTATTTGGTGGCTGCAACCAGATCACAGGTATGAATTCTTCTGCATTTATGTACATTTTTCATCATAGTTATACATATAAGAATGGTTCGGATGGAAAAATTGTAAAATGGTCTATTTGACTTAAATCAAAAAATATTCATAAAATTGTATAAAATCTGAATTTTTTCTTCTTGTTCTGTGTAACCTGAGCAAGTGACAATATTTTAATTGACCGGCAAAATCTTTAACTTGTTCTGGGTAGCTGGACATTGGTTTTGCCAGTCCTGGATTGATAATCCCCATATGAATTTCTTATTTATGACCAGAATTAATTTATAAACTTACCATTTCTTTTGAATTTATGTATCTCCTGATAATTGTGAATTTACTTTTATTTATTGTGTACCTATTTTCAAAGGAAAAGTTTTGTGGATTTTGTAGTTACAATAAACCACAAATTTGAAGATCCAGTAATAATGATTTATATGCAGAGGTTTACACCCACAAATTTGAAGACCCAATGAATAATAATTTATCTGTAAAGGTAACACCCACAAATTTAAAAACCCAATGAAAGATGATTTATCTGTAAAGGTAACACTCACAAATTTAAAGATTCAATGAATAATGATTTATCAGTAAAGACTACACCCGCAAATTTGAAAACTGCTTCTTGTTTGATTTCTGGTAAGTGCATTTTTCTTCTTAACTAGAGATTAAGAGGATTTCGTTTAAAATTTAGGTAATTTCTCTGAGTCAAATTGATAAAATTACATGTTGTATTGTTTTGAGCTTTGATTTTCAGATCTCCTATACGAGCTGGGTATGTAAAGCACTTGTTATATGTATTATTGATGTGATACAATGTTTGGTTGGATTGACACATTTTTTTCAAGGAAAAAGGAAACCAGGAACAGGTGATGATGCCAGGTTTCATGCACATGGTATGGGCTTCAAACATTACATTTGAATATGATTGATATAATTATTCTAAGTTTTTTGGGGTTACTATTGTATGTGGAATGGATACTGGAATGTTTGGAATGAGGTCAGTGAAATTATGATACAAATTATTGTTTCATATATTTGTTTTATGTTGGAGGGTTTTTTTTGCATTTGTGCACCTTTGTGGTAGAGAGGGCTTGATGACATCATCAGAGGTATTTTGTCATTGCAGTCATTTCTGCTCATGTAGAAAAAGAACATGCTATTTACATGTGAACTTTTCAAGCTGGTCAAGTTCACAAAAGGGAGAACACATAATCTGGTTTAATGAAAGTATTTAATGGAGGACTTTGGCAAAATATACTGTATGCAGATTACTTTACTCAGTAATAGAGGAATTTGGCAAAATATACTGTATGCAGATTAAGGTTACTTTACACAGTATTGGAGGAATTTGGCATTAGATAATTATGGTAATCATTACTTTACACCATAATGGGGGAATTTGGCATTAGGTATTGTATGTACCATAAGGTTACTTTATACAATATTTTCTTTTACATAACATACACCCAACTGCTAAACAGTGTAGACCCAGATCATTAGTCCACTTTGGTAAAATCAGTGTTTACTTCACAGCTTGAAATGATGTAATCAATGCATTGTGATGTTGTCAGTGTTACATCATTTTTTTACATAGATGTATTGTAGTGCTGTAAACTCAGTGAGGGTATGGACATAAATGATGTGATGGCAACTTCTGTCCCATATTAACAGTCCTGTGATAGAAAGTGAGAAAGTACGTCCCATTTTAACAGGCCTGTGATGGAAAATGAGAAAGGCTGTCCTATACTAACAGGCCTGTGATAGAAAATGAGAAAGTCTGTCCCATATTAACAGTCTGATACTGAAAAAGTCAATTTAAAGTATATGAGACCTTTTGAAATCTTTAACAAAATTTAGGACCTGCCTTAAATTGACCATGCAGGCTTTCCATTGCTGAAAACTGATGTGATCTCAGTCACTGTATCATACTGAATAGATTCACACACCTATGTACCCATTTCTTTGTGTATTTGATAAGATAAGCCTGCGATCTTCAACTTGCTTAAATCTGATGATTTTTTAAATACTTATTCAGTCATTAAATTTATGGACAATTAGTAACAGGTGCTTTATTTATTTTCCCATACTTTTCTTTATAATGACTCTTATTTGCCTGATAGGGATGTATATCCAACTAACAGTAGTACAAGAAAATGCACACCAACTTGTAAATTTGCTAGTAAATTTGGATTACCTGGATCCTTAGTTATGTAACAATATCAGTTTTTAAAAAGTGAAATGCTCCTACATTTCATTGTCCTAAGCAAATTAATATAAGTCCAAATCTGCTAATGGATTATAGGTGTAATGTACATGTATGAAGTGCCAAACACAAATATTTTGATGTAATTTAGTACTTGTGTATTTAATATGTAATCAAATTACAGTTACCAAACAATACTAGCCCTGCAATTAAACTTCATTTTGCTTGCCAGTTGATACAGTTATATATGAATTTGATAAAACAGCAAGATTTATATAAGTGTAATAGGCTAAAAATGAAATATATCTTATTTCTGTGAGTAAAATTATGAATGATCATTCATCTAAAAATATTCTTTTGCAGGTTGTACTGAAATGGTAACTGTAATTGAATTTGAATAAATTGAGACTGACAATTTCCTTACATCAGCTTTGTAAACACAAAAGTACATACATGTAATTATTTAATTCACACTGTGCTCCTTAATCTTTTTGGAATAAAATTTGCCCTACTGATATCATTTGGTATCAATTTGATGCTGTACACTAGTTCCCTAGCTGATATCTGTCAATGTATGTTCAGTGTGGCTTGGCCTACTTGCCAGAGTACATGTACTTGTTAGAGTAATGGTTGATCTCTTCTATACATATGTTTCATTGGCTTCCCTTAAATTATTAATTATTCCCTTGCATGAATTATTTGCCTTGATCATACTTTTATGGAACAAAAAGACCCTCTCTCCATCTTTCATGAGATTGGCACATTTGAGTATTTCTCCAGCTTGAATAATCTCCCCTGCAGTTTGAAGGCACCAAGAAAGATCCTTATAGAAGACATAAATACATGGTTAATTATCTCCATTTTCCATTCAGATACCTGTTGTTGCAAGACTCCAACAAGGATCCCCTGGAGGACTTTCTGACACGGATTGTCAATGAAGCCGTAAAGGATGCAGCCACCCTAGTGGTGAAGGAGACAGTCAAGGAAATGGCCCAAGATTATCTGCAAAACCAGTATGCAGAAAATGTGTTGGATGACATAGTAGATGACTTTATTGAATCTCTTGGACCAGAGTTGGTAAGAAAGACAGATTTTTGCATTTGGGTTTTTGTTAGAACATTTTAGCTGATGCTGATAAACATTTTCAGATTCAGCAGCATGAAGATTTTTGTCAGTATAAGGGGAGATCTCAGAAATATGTATGTAAGTGTTAATGTTATCATTTATGTTTTGCTTAGTTTCTGTAAGAAATGCAGCTAAATATAGACCCCAAGTAGAAAAATATTTTGAGCAGGATAAGCATATTTTGTGTTGAGTAATTCTCTTGGATTTTATGGTTGACATGAAATTTAAAGACTTGAAGAATGATTATCCCATTGTGGAAACTATACAGTTGCGATACAGAATTTCAGCGGCAACCGTTAGCAGCATTTGAACCTGTCTCTATGGATTTAGTATGTATAATCATGATGAAGAGTGCAGCAAAGCCATGTGAACTTGATCCGATTCCGACATCACTGCTGCTTGAGTGCTTAGATCCAATATTGCCTTCACTAACTGATGTTATTAATACCTCTCTCTCATCCGGGGAATTCCCATCATTTTTCAAAACTGCGATTGTAAAGCCTCTGCTGAAGAAACCAACACTCGACCATAATGATTTAAAGAACTACTGCCCAGTTTCTAATCTCCCATTCATGTAAAAAATCTTAGAAAAAGTTGTTCTATCCCAACTTGTATCTCATCTGAATTCAAACAGTCCTTTTAGCAATGTACAGTCTGCATATCGCCCTTGCCACAGTACTGAAATACTCTTCTGAAAGTAGTTAATGACCTTCTCTCTGCTTTGGATAGC